>LOND01000443.1:98937-140255 GCA_014220965.1 Paragonimus kellicotti
TTCTATATATATATATATATATATATATATTATATATAGGTCAGTTTGTCACACAGACCAAAGACTTTCTAACGAATGGAGCCACTTTAGAAGCGCTCATTCAACTACTATGAACACACGCTCGTCTGTTCATACCTGAGGTCACAGGACATATCGGCTACTACGAATTTGACGAGTGCATGTTGTCAGGCATGTACCATGAAGTACGAGAATAGCTTTCTCAGTAGCTGTGAATGAACTAAGGAAGGATTCCAGTTTTCGAAGATAATTTGACAATGAACATTATAGTGGTTCAACTCTTTAACAAAGCTACCGATTGACATGGCGTCACAGTTCCACCTTGACTTCCTGCACATTGTATTCCTCAGTGTTTTATAGGTGCTTGATTCGGATTTAGAGTTTGTTCAATATGCATTCGTGGTGTTCGCCATTTCAGCAATTAGCAGAAGGTCATCGACTGTTCAACTTATCCGTCGTATCTGAACGCTTCACTGTAGACTTTCCCTAAAGTGTTGTTCCTGTTTTTTTTTGAGGGGTTGAAGGCCACCAAATACAGACAACTTTTCATTTAAGACAGTTGTTTTGCAAGCGACTGTTGTGAAAATTTTCTAAACATATTTTCATCCATATACATCCTTTCAGCCTTTCTTATCCGTCATTTATTCACATTGCCCGTTGTCTCATGATGAAATTTAATAATCAGTTTCATTTTTATATGATCGATTGTTGAAGCTAGAAGACAAATTGTTAGACCCCCTCGTCCGCTAACAAATCAAAAATGCCCTTCTTGCAGCATCACTTTGGGCTCCCAGTTGGAGTGAACCAGCTGGAGAAGTGCACTTTTCAGCGCCGGTCCGCCATTCTTCAGGATCTCACCTTGTGGTCCATCTTCGCCTGCAGCCTGCCCCTTGCGCAGTTGACCAGTCGCTCTCTGAAACTCTAGTAAATCCGGATCGATAGTAAGTGAAGGTTTGATGGCCTGTTGCAACAGGATGTTCACGATCACACAATCATTGGTGGTAGGGCGGTTTAACAAGCTACCAAAGTGCTTGGCTGGGTACACGAACTGCCGATGTCCACGTCGACTAGTGCTCTAGCGGACTGGGCCGATGGACCGAAGATCGCCTTGAGCAAATCGAAACAGTCCGGACGTTTCTGACCTTTGAAACCGATCGTCTCGGTGGTTGCTGCCGTGATCGGTTCGTTGAGGTGTTTCCACACATCCTCAGGGGTAGTGGATAAAGCAGCGTCGTGCAGACGAACGGCACCTGCACGCTGGAAAATAGTCTTCATCTCACAGTTCTCCAATCGTTTGACATCCAACTTCTGCCGTTGTCCGGAAGACCTACAATAAACAGATTTGCGTACACGGATAAATAACTTAATCCTGACTAATCTATGCTCGGTGCTATATTCAGCGTCGCGCACCACTCGCGTGATACGCACTTCATTAATGCTGCGCTGCCGCACAATCACGTAGTCAAGCAAACGGTGATGTCAGCTTCGTGGATGAGTTCACATCGTGATATCGCTCGCATACAGCTGGAGTTGGGTGTTTGTGATAGCCAGCTCGTGAGCAGCACACAGGTGGAACAGACAATCGCCATTCTCATTGACTGAATCAATGCCATAGTGTCCGAGGACTTCCGGCCAAGCTATCGAGTCGCGTCTAATTCGAGCGTTCAAATCATGATCGCGCACATACGAGCGTGTCCCTCACGAATGCGTTGAGAAATATGCATTATTATTATTACTATTATAAACAGTCCGTCACCCACCGGCGTCAACCGGATTGTGACAGACAGCTGATCATAGAACTGGTGCTTTGTATCATCAGTGTGACACATAGTTGGACCATAAACACTAGCAAATGTAACACACTTACCGCGACCGAGTCGCAGGCGCATAGACAGCATTCGAGGGCTAATGTCATGCGGTCCGCCTATCATCAATGCATTGATGTGATTATCAACTACGGAACAGACACTATGCTCCCGAGAAGAGTCTACCGGGTAGCCCATCCAGTAGAAGGAGTACCCATCACCTGCTTCCCGCAAGCCTTGCCTCACTCAGGGTTGCTACGTCGATTCCGTACTGGCTCAGTCCTATAACGACCAGTGCAATGCGCCGTTCTGGCCGTCCTGTGGCGCGTCATCGATCCATCTGCGTGCGCACATTCCATGCTCCAAAACAGAGCGTCTTGCATCCCCGGGCCTATTTCAGATTGGTCTTCAGGTTACTGAAACTTGATAGAGCATTATTTGCTCGATGATTCATGTTGGGGGGGGGGGGTGAAGAAATGTTGAGTATGCGTGTGTGGTAATGACAACTTTTCGCCTATCCAACGTGCCATGTGCAGTAGATAGGGCGACCCGGTTTGGCTTGCGCGACGGCCGATGCAGTTTGGTATTCGGTTTACGTTGTGATATCATGGTTTATATAGCCTATGGATACTGTCAGGACGCCCGGACCTATACAGGAGAGTGATTAGGGCTCTCACACAAAGCCTCTGGCCCAAACGCCAGTACCACAAGGCAGCAAGCGACGAACACACACACACACATACGCAAAAGCGTCAACCACCTAAAACAGGCTCGGCAGTCAAAACCGTAGAGATTCAGCACACACATAGACACAGAAAAAAAATTGCACACGCAAACCTATCACACACGCAAAAAATCAGACCAGGCAAAAACAAGCATCAAACTGAATCAAAACACAACACACTGGCATAATCTCCAACGCATGCATCTGCCTATTGTCTGGCTGCTTCCCTTTGGCCAATCTGACATGATTGAACCTCCAGGGACCGAAGTTGCAATCAGCACAACCCACCGGATCAAAACAGCACACAAGCCTGATCACCACGTCAAGGTAGCAGAAATGGTCAGGGGAAGGGCTATTACCGGGGGAAACACCAACAGTGTTAATCCCAAATCGTACTTTCCCGGCGTATTCGACAATAAATGGTGATAACACAGTATGACTTTCGTGCGGAACTCATGGTGTATCAAAACTGCAATAACCAGTGGACTTCGAGTAGTATAAAGGTCAAAGATGCGGCGGCTAAATCTACAATAAAATCAGCGCCTTGCATAACCCGGGACACCTTAGGCAAAAATTACAATCTTCAGAATATCCTCATTGAAATAATAAGAGTTTGTTACGTCATGCCTAAATTAAGTGATATGATATGTTACCAACTGCCATTAAACGTGATACGTCACAAAAACGTTAACAGCAAAAGTAACCAACAAAGAAGTACATGATAAAATAATGACGGAGAGCCATCGAGCTCGTCTGGATAAACCAGATTTTCGTCCAGATCACAACCACCTATTTTCAAGTCTGGCATATCCATTGCAATGAAAAATGCCGTTCTTAGGTTATTCATAATTCTTATCCAGCAATGCAAATTAGTCTCACGAAAACTCTCCATTCACTAAAATTTCTAATATTTGGTTGTTCGGTGTATTGGAAGGGACAGACCAACATCTAGCCTACTCCTGGCCAACTTGTCAGAATCGGTCCAATCCTTGAAACCGTGCGATGGGAAATACAAGGTATGTATTCAAGTTTGCCATGTTTGACCTCCATTGTAAAAAGTGACCCCTCAATTGCTGTAATGTGACATACTCCGCTGCTATTATAACGCCTTTGGGCGTAGATATCTCTGACCACTGTAAGCACGGCCACCGAGTTTAAACGATACAGGCTTTAGATCGCGCGGAAGCGACAACTATTTAATTCAGTTTATGTGAGATTCGTCACATGTAGAATGACGCCGCAGAGGGATAAAACTGATACACTTTAGCCAAGCAATTTTTTCTCACTTTGTAACAGCGTTAACATCCTGATGTGGTTCATATAATGCGCACACAGCCTGGAAGGTTGAATTTTCAAGATGTAACAATATACGTTGTAGTTTAGACAAACTAATCCCCTCGTTGAGCTTGTCTCGAAGCTCAATTTGTAAGTGCTCTGTGAGGTTGTAGCGAGTGACTTGAGTTTGAAATTGTAAACTGAAATTGTAAATATTTTGACCTTGTTCGCACTGGAGCACATGGAGTTTAGTTCATTCAACCATCTGAATGTCAAATGGTTGGAAATGTTTCCATACGAAACCCCTAATGACATCTAATGACAGAGTAAGTGGTGAATCGGGAAACATCAGGTACCTGCTGAACACATACACATCCTTGCAGCGGTAGTATAAAAAAATATGCCTACTACCGATCTTTCGCGGGTTGTCTGAGGTTTGGGTACCAAATTTAGATTCTTTCTAACTAATCCCCGATTTCGTGAGCTTATAAATCAATGAATCAACCGTTTTTTACATTGCGAACGTCCATGCTAGTCACTCATTGTTTAGAATGTGGTATTTGTATAATAAATTGATGCCGTGTTAAATTTGATACTAATACGAAGTACTACACCGTCATGTGGCATGAACCATTCACTCAACACCGTAGGGTATACAATTTAAGGCAATGTATGTATAAACACGTTATCGATAGCAACGTCAGTTATCCGCATTTGTCATATGTACACTTTATACACTCCAAAACATTTGGCTGCTAACTTTTTGCTTGCTTTAGGTCCAGGTGTGAGTGGTACCCACAATCTTCATCGATCTGAACACTCATAATTCCACATAGAAGCAGTTTAATCACACGGCAGACACACGTTTACGGCGGATGAGTACGCGTGACAGGAATTGTTATCATAACTTGCGTCTTCTGGCTGCTGTCTTCAAATGGCTGAAGAAGACTGGTTCGAACTAAGCCTTCTCCAATCCACTAAGTGCAAACAGATTGATCTAGTTACACTCTGTAGTGGTCATGTTGTTCAAGCTAAATGTGACAGTTCGAGTCTTAGAACATGAATTCAGCATCATGTTATACGTCATCTAAATGTATAACGCCATCTGATTAACTTAGTCTTTAATTTTGAGAACATCAGATTTCCAAGATGAAAGCACTACGTTAAAACAAAAGCCGAAGATTGCATAATAATCATACCAGACAGTGTTCACCTATGTTCTGTGGCCATTTTGATTAGATTGCATTTTATTCCGAAGATTATCAAGCGCAACTGTTATTAGATAACCACTCACGTTTAAAATGCGTGATGGACAACTCCACGCAATCAGCTGGTAGCTACAGTAGAAATGTAGTAGGCATGAAGTATTATGTGCAGCCTAGGTTGACACATGGAGCGAAGGTTGGGGATAAAACCGATCGGGTTTCCCTTTATCACCTAATGATTTCTCGCCTATTAATGTTTCAAGCATTCCATAATTTGCTAGCGTCTGGTAAGACTCTGTGATGACGACGGAAAGCTAATTACCTTATGTGTTCTACCAGTAATTTTGCTTCAGCTAAGAGTCATGCTACAGATAAAGCCAAACAAAACAACCGCGTGGTTGCCTAATTCATGTGATCAAGTGAGTTAAAGGTGATCAACCATCAGGTCATCATTAGGATGCAGTTGAAGCTTAGCTGACTTCGGGTGGTGTCTCAGCCAGCAAACTTGTGGTAATGCCCAGTGATCCGACTCTATTGTTTGAAAGAACTCACAGCCACAGAATCACCGGAGTATGAGTGTGAGAAAATCACGAAGTTTTCTTGAACTGAAGAAACCCATTGTGAGTTTAAGGCAGAAATTTACGGAGGTCATATCTTTCAACTCACCAAAGAGGAGTTCATCCCGTACGTGCTAAAAAGATAAAGGTGAAGGTAGATTCCGTAACTTTTGAAAGAACTAGACCAGTAGGCACTGTAATTCCGAGACTCTTTGGGTCACACAAGGTACATAAAATGGCGTATCACTACGATCGATTTTAGATATGAGCAATTCTCTGTACCACGCAACGGCAAAAATGGCTTGCAATGCTGTTAGAGCCAGTTAGGAAAAAACTAGCCATTCATAGCTTGAGGGATTCTTTCGAATTTGTTGAAACCTTAAAGCAACTGAACATACTAGGCAAGCGTCTATTCTCGCTTGACGTCACATCCCTCTTCACCAATATCCCACTCAATGAAACGATTGAGATTCTCGGACAGTGTATTGAGAGTAATGATATCAACGTGAGAATACCAGTAGAAGAACTAAAGCAGTTACTGTATCGCTGCACGTAAAACGTTCAGTTTAAATTCTCCGGCAAGTTATACCATCAAAAGGACGAGGTAGCAATGGGATCGTCACCAGGCCCATTGTTAGCTGACATCTTTATGGCAAAGCTAGAGTGTAGCTCATTAGCTGATCAAATAAAATCAATCCCCCATTACAAGCGCTATGTAGATGACATCATCTGTGTGGCAGATGGATCTATGAGCCTCAATGATATAGTGACTCATTTGAACTCTGTGCATAAAAATATTCACTTTACCCTAGAACCCGAATCACGCCTAGGTGATAGCGTTCCTAGACGTGCTCATGTCTCGTCGCGAGGATGGCACGATACAACGGAAGGTGTTATCGTAAGGCAACTTGGACGGGCCAGTATACAAACTTCAATAGTTTTGTACCAGTAAGACGAAACAGAAACCTAATCCGGTGTCTGATAGATAGGGCCACAAAATATATGCTCGAGCGACATCATTGAAGAGGAAAGACAGTTTATATTTAATGCGACCGTTGAAAAATGGCTACCCGGAGGAGTTTATTCATAAAAATATGCTAATGAGCGCTAAGATAGACAAACCACAAACTGCAGACAAAAAGTTTGTTCATATTTCCTTGCCCTTCAAGGGTGATGCTGTTGCGGAAATCATAACCGTGAAGCTTAATGTAGACCCAATAAGACAGATTTCGCAGCTCAACTACGCGTTCAGTTTACTTCCACACCAGTATTGCGCTCCAAGTTGAAAGATATATTACCTGTTCATGCGCCTCTTTTCGTGTTTACCATTTCGTTTGTTTCTGTGGAACAAGCTACATAGGCCGCACAACAGGCGATTATCCGAACGCATTCGGAAGCACCAATCGATGTGGCTGACGCGATGAATCGATAAGGCCCTGTTCGTCTGCGATCGCTACGCATGTGATCAAGTCAAGCCACTGATTAATCAGAGAGATAAAGAAGGATTGAACACGCTTCAATATCTAATTATGTGTGCGCTACTTAACGAGTATTACATTAAACAACTTCCAACAGCCAGCCTTTTTCGAAAGACAGCTGACTGAAAAAGGCTACGGGAATGGTACAGCGGTGATCAATTGTGAATGATGTTGAATTTATATTAAAATAGCGGCTCCATACTACTCACTGGCAAGTTTCTAATCACGTTGCGAATACTGGACAACTCGCTTTGACTACTTGGAGTAAGGGTTGTAATGCTCTTGTCTATGCTTTTGTTACTGTGATTCTTCTACATACATGTTTCATTGTTACGTAATTTTCTTATTCCCAACCGTTTGTAATGGCCTTGTCATCTACCACTTAACTCGTCACAATACTATTGCCACTCATTATTGCTTGACCATCGTCGTACCGCAGTCTAGAGTATTTGCTGTGTTCTGTTTCGAAGTGGACCGGCAACCAAATACCTGTATACAAATGTCCACTATATATATATATATATATATATATATATATATATATATAATATATATATATATATATATATATATATATATAGGTCAGTTTGTCACACCAGACCAAAGACTTTCTAACGAATGGAGCCACTTTAGAAGCGCTCATTCAACTACTAATGAAACGACACGCTCGTCTGTTCATACCTGAGGTCACAGGACATATCGGCTACTACGAATTTGACGAGTGCATGTTGTCAGGCATGTACCATGAACGTACGAGAATAGCTTTCTCAGTAGCTGTGAATGAACTAAGAAGGATTCCAGTTTTCGAAGATAATTTGACAATGAACATTATAGTGTGTTCAACTCTTTTAACAAAGCTACCGATTGACATGGCGTCACAGTTCCACCTTGACTTCCTGCACATTGTATTCCTCAGTGTTTTAGGTGCTTGATTCGGATTTAGAGTTTGTTCAATATCATTCGTGTGTTCGCCATTTCAGCAATTAAGCAGAAGGTCATCGAGTGTCAACTTATCCGTCGTATCTGAACGCTTCACTGTAGACTTTCCCTAAAGTGTTGTTCCTGTTTTTTTTTGAGGGGTTGAAGGCCACCAAATACAGACAACTTCTTCATTTAAGACCAGTTGTTTTGCAAAGCGACTGTTGTGAAAATTTTCTAAACATATTTTCATCCATATACATCCTTTTCAGCCTTTCTTATCCGTCATTTATTCACATTGCCCGTTGTCTCATGATGAAATTTAATAATCAGTTTCATTTTTTATATGATGATGTTGAAGCGTAGAAGACAAATGTGTTAGACCCTCGTCCGCTAACAAATCAAAAATGCCCTTCTTGAAGAACGACCGAAACGTAACCCCAACAGGCATCGAACTGAAAAACATTGTGGGGTTTGGAAACAAACCGTATATTTCCGGCAATGTTTAGAAATGTGCTAAGCAGTTAGGTCTAGCCTAATCTGGGACCAATGGCAGCAACCAAAAGGAGAAAGAAAAGAAGCGCGAGATGGGTTATAACCCACTCGGTAGCACTCAAAAGCGCGCCAAGCGAAAAGTGCGTGGAGTCTTCGAGTGTGTTAAACAACGTTCGAAAGGGTCCGGGTTAAACGACCCTTAAAAATGGAATAACAGATGAGATGTTAGGAAATGGACAAGCATTTGCTGCGTGCAATTAGTTGCGCGACTGAAAAAAGGTGGCACTGAGTTCATATCAGGTCTCCTATAGCAAGCGATCACAGAATCGTGCGTATAGAACAAACAAGCTGGAAAACACGGTTGCAGCTGGAATCCTTACAGAAGCCACACGATCGTTGGTCATTACAGAAGTTTTGTATAATGTGCATTGCTTATCTTATTTTTTTAACGACGTTCAACAACTCTATCCAATATACATGTTTTGACTGTTTGCATTTTAAAGCCGAAAGTACAGGTGCACAACGGGCTATGCGGAGACTCGGTTTGTATGATAATGGGAGATACAAATGATTTAGAAGACGATACCTTCTTGCCAGTTACATGCGCTAACCACCAGCACTTTTTCTTGTCTAGGGCCAATTCACTGGCATCGTGCCTCAGGCGGGATAATAATTATTCATAAATGTCACTGCTTAATTGATAAACGCGAACCCAACAAAGCTCATTGTCGGTCTTTTCCATCTTTCTGCGAGATTTCTAGTCACGTGTTTTCCTCCTCATCTCTCTGTGCAATTTGGGCGCAGTTACCTTCAAGCGTCGCAAGTGTTAAGCGCATTGTCGAAATAATCTGCAAACATGTCTGTGTACATCACGATGAACTCGTAGCTATTCCCGTACTGAATTTAGTGAATCAATATTTATCATACTTAATTTTCGAAAACATCCGGAAAACTGCTGGCCCATTTTTTTGGTGTCGAAAGAAACGAATTATCTTTTCCAGGTATGTTACATCGTCAAACTTATAAATAGTCACAAGGTGTCTTTTGTCAGCGATGCTTGGATGCGCGGCACTAAAATGTGCTCCTGGCTTTCGTTGAAACGGTCACAATTCACGAGACACATCAGCAACCGCACTTTCCCGGCTACTGAGAGTTATAACATCTTAACCATGGGTTTTGGATGACCGCTGTTATTTTACTTCTGTATTGTGTTTAAGTTAATAAAACCCGTGACGTAGTTTGATTTAACTTTCCAAAGTAGACAAAAAATACGCGCCCATTTTAGTTCTCAAATATTACTACAAAATTACAAAAAATGTTAAATTGCGTAAATTTATGAAATTATTAAAGCATTACAGTGAAGTTCAGTGTCATACAATTGCAAAAGTATCCCGTTGCATATTTTAAGTGGATTTTCCGTTCAACGTTGGAATCACTCACGTGCAAAAATGTCAAGATATAAGGGGAATGGCGAATATGGAATGTTGATCAAAGGACAAGGACCACAGTATTAAATACAAATAGGCAATTGTGGTTTCTGTAAGCATTGCGTTTGAAAGTCATTCCTAAGATGAAACATTCATTTTGGTGTGAAACCTCGTAATCTAAATAATTTGAAAACAGTATGTTCCACACCTCGGCCAAAGCAAGTGGAGCTTATTGATCACAAGTAGGCATGTGTAACGGGGAACTTGGAATACATTGGAAAGATCCCAAAGTATCAGTTTGGTAACGACAACGTTTTACCATATTCCATGGAAACAAACCATTATAAGTTTTGGCTCAGTTTTTCACAATTTGTACAAGTATTCATTGCGATTTTTGGGGTGGAATACTGTGACGGTTCCGAAGGTGAGTTAACTGACTTCGCTTAACCCCACATATAGTTTCGACGCAGTAGTAATAGCATCCGAACTAAACAAACCAGATATCTAATTCCCGTGCGCAACTGTACAATTTGTTGGTTGGGAATACGTACTGGTAAGCGGAAACCTACTTAGCTGAAACCCAGAGCTAGTTTCTACGCAGTAGTAATAACGCAACAAGCTAGCCAACGAAATCGTAATGTAATCAAAATCTGTACAACGTCATTATTCATGTAATAAAGTAACAATATCACACAATGTTCCGTTGCGAATTACAACCTTTACACCCGCCGCAGTTCAAATGAGAGTGGGGGTTGTAGTTGTAAATTTGTTGGTCCCTGAACTGAAAAAATTCGTCCCCATCGTTTGCATTCCCTATTTCCCCCACTAACCCAACACTTGGTTTCACTGCCTCACCCACCCCGTTTCGTTTTATTGAACTGATTTGTCATTAAACGTCCGCGGAGATAGTAGCCCTTCTTGTCCTGGCCTACTAGCGCGACGACTCATATTTGACGTTGCTCGTCCTGTTGAGAAACCATTGATTTTGTTGGTCGTGACTACCGTCGTGAACGGTTGTGGTTTGGCTGTTGTAACTATCGAGATATTTCCTCAACAGTACGGTAGAAATATTTGGACCCAATCTTGTTTTCAGTCTAAGGATCCGTTTTCGGACTACACGTAACTCGACGATCGGATGTGGATCGTTAAATTAATGATAACTTTGCTTCTTCTTCACACGTTCAGAAGTTCTTGTATGCGCCGGATCGATTGCAGATACTTTTTCAGTAACTGAATTCAGATCTGAAACAGACTCAGGAGCGGAATTTTTAGTCTCGAAAGACAATGCAAGAGAGCTTCAAAATCTTAATACACTCAAGACCAATGATAGATGGGCCAGAATTAATAACAAAAAATGAACCTATATAAGTGACGGACTGCGTATCTGTGAGTAAAAGTTCACACTCACCAAGAATAGGTAAAACATGCCCAGTAATACCGCTAAAAGACATATTAGCAGGCTTCAAGATAACAGAAGGTTTCAGCCACCTTATGCAATCAACAGAAATAAAAGACTCAATACCACCGGTGCCAACAATGGAGGGATGTGTGGGACCGCCGTCAACGGTAAATGATTGTGTTACATGGCGCGTCGAATCAACAGAACTAGTAGAAACTACAGTGAGGGGAATAGACTGAAAGTCAGAGGAGATTGCTCTTCTAAAGGAGTCTGGACTGAACACGTCTTCGAACTACGATGAACGACTTGAACGTGACCTATCTTGCCACATTTATAGTACTTGGATTTGCGAGGTGGACACGTACGTCGAGAATGTTTATGACCACAGTTACCCCAATGTTGGACAGAATTAGAATTAGAATGATGTGGTTTGTTGTAACCAGTCGAATAGAATAATACCCAGTCTATACTCACTATCGGAAACCGATTGACAATGAAAAACAAAGACTCAGCGTGTTGACCCCCTTGTATTAGTATCGACCATGGAGAATAGAGTGTACAGAGAAACACGTCAAGCTAGCGGGGCACGGAGTGAGTTGTGTTTTAGCCCCGGGACGGATACTTCAAAATGGATAGTTCGAATAAAACAATAGTAGTTAAAAACCGAAATCATCAAAAATGTACAAGTGAATGCGACTGTCATAAATTTATTTTTTACAGTCGCTACAGCTTCAACTGCCGTTACCTGCTGTTACCTTTTCGAACCGCCACTGTTGTTGATGTGCTTGTTTCTCAACACCGTTGACGTTATATGACACAGCTACTTCTTCATTCACTGCGGCCATAACATGCTAAAGTTGTTCAAAACAGCTGTGGCAGGCTGGAAGGGTGGTTCCCTCAGCAGTAACAACTTTGTTGAAGACTAAAGGCATTGATTTCCGCAAACAATCGGTCTCGGATGAATTTTTATTTGATCGCCAAAATTATACTTTGCTGCTTGAGTTTGAAGTAGAAGAATATACGCACAGACCTCTTGATTTTTTTTCTGTTTAAAGTATGGAATTGCAGCTTCGAAGTTGACAAGCTAAAATGCCTAAATGGCAGATGCTTCAAAAAATCGTGCGGAAGTGAAAGAGGCGATTCGGGAAGTGCCGGATTTTTGATCAAAACATACGCATCCTTGCCAATGATCGCGAGGAAATGCGACGTTTTCTTCTGATCTCATATCTTTATGGGTAATTCACCAAATTTCAAAGCGTTCCAGGCAATCTTTGACTTCCCGTGAACGTGAGTGGATGTTTAGATTTTTCAAGTTGCAAATTCCATCGTAAGAAATATATTAATTGCAACGCCGGTTGTGGTAGTTGGGAATACGTAACAGTAATCGGAACTTGACTCAAAACCAGTGCTGGTTTCTACACAGCAGTAATAATGCAGCGAACTAGCCAACGAAATTGTGATGCAATCAACGTACAACGTCATTATTCATGTAATAAGGTAACAATAGCACACAATGTTCGCTCATGAATTACGATCACTACATACATATTATCTTCAACAATATAATGAAACAACAGTAACGAGAAATAGGTTTAGTGACAACTACCACAAACACACTGTCTTATTCTAGAAACGCGCAATTCCGTGACGTTCTGGAGGTATTCACGACAAAGGAATTTACAACCATATCACATTGATTCTGCAGTTCATCAACTCCCTTTTCCACACACAATCCAAACTCTTTTTCTCTGTGCAACCTACCATTTAGAACATAGTAGAAGAGGCTGTATGGACTCAAAGAGATGCACAATAACCACTACTCACGAATATTGGTAGCAACTCTTACTTAACTCCGTAAAAGTAGAAATTATATATTGGTGCACAAATTTTATATCATACCATTCCTTCTTATGCATGTGCACATAAAAAAAGAGTGATCAAGCCTTCTACTATGTAACGACAGTTGACAGCTAATACTGGTCTATTTGTAGCAGTGAACCATGCACCAACCTATTGGTACTTTCATTGTTTTTTCAAGAACTACACGAAGGCTAAAATTCTAAGGACTGTTTTGTCTATGTTCTGTCAACTTCCGACTTCTACGAAAGTTGATAATATAATCGAAACTCTATCGCCTGTCCGATCTCATTTATTTGCAATGTCGCACAGCTTCAGCCCACAACATACTGACAAAGCGCGTTGTAGACAGCGGTGAATCCGATGACTGCAAACTTAATTGAAATAATGACTACCGACTGTGAACCCTGTCAGTATTTAACTTGAAAACTGCCAATTTTATACCCACTGCGGCTAAATGGCTGCCATTGTGGTTCAAGTTAATTGCAGCGTTCCTGAGAAGCATATGCCTGGAGGACATTTATTTTTACTTCATCGTACCACTGTTGTAGCCATCCTATTTGTTTATTACTAATTATGTTAGAGTTACGATTGCTACTTGCACTCTTTTGGTTTCCAGCTTTTGGGTGTGCTTAAACATTTGTTTGAACGAGTATGGATACCGACAAGTACCCCGAGCACCCAAACGTATGACCCCGCTGCATGCTCGCTTGTCGTTCCGCCCTGTTACCGCTTCGTCGTGTTCTTTATTCACTCTCACGTTGACCTCGCGGGTCGACAATATACTTCTTGTTTACTCGTTGCGTTATTCATAACCGGCCGGCTTTGATTCGCTCGATTCTACGCTGTAAGCATAGTGTGTCCAATGAAAACGACGCCAAGAGATGTGTTTCCGACTAACGCCGGTCAGTATTTTCACCACTGTCAAGCTTCAGGGATACGGGACCGTATGTTCTGTTATGTATCAGCCGGACTGCTCAACTTTTAGACCAGTTTTCGACTCTGGTGTTTCGAGATTGTTTGACCGTTGGTCGTCAATATGGTCCGACGGTAATGCCATACGGCCTCAAAATATGTTAAAAGTCACTCGAATACATAGCTTCTATACATATCTGTCATTTTGATTAAGGTCATCAACAAACGTTCATTTGGTTGTGGGCAACTGTGAAGGGTGTCTTGCAGATTTTGTTAACATCCCCTCCATCATATTTGAGAATATTGTGCTTGGTTAGAGTAATGCTGAATGGTGTCCCTACGTTTTGATAACTCCATTAAATGAACCGGGTTGATCATCTTTATTTTTATTTCGGTCGCTGCTACTGTTTCTCTTACTGCTATTGTAGCGAGATCACCTTCGACGTCCCCAAAATCCTAAACTCCCTGCGACGTGAGAGTTGCCTTACCAGTATAACCGTGCGTGCCCACATTATCTTGTGAATGTAAATTCACTACAAACTACTAACATCAAAGTTGGTGTTGGCCTAGGTATCACAGTCTTAGTCGTGGCTGTCGAGTGAATCCGCGCCAGCTCTGCTACTATAGGCTACATTCACTAGGATACCAATGTTTTAGCTGTCACCGCTGGGAACGCCGCCCAACCATTCGGACGCTTGTTTGAATTCTGAGGGTCGACTGGAGTTTCCGTCGACATTCGTCCTCTCGGGCGGCTACCGTACGGTTGTGCCTAAGGTTCTCTCACGTCCAACTCCCTAGCTCCTCTAACTGTTGCGTTGACGTCTGCTAGTGAACGGTGAGTGAATCAATAAATAAAGTTTGTTTGCAGATTTGCCGTCTTCTCAGTACGGCTTCCGTTCCGCGTTAACATAAGGCTGAGGAAACCTTGGGCGTACGAACCTAGGAACCAGCATCGCGATATTATTCAGTCTGAGCCTAGTAGATTTCTAAATGCCAAAATGTGACATTTTCCTCCTACATTCTTTTTTTTGGTATCTCAAATTTTCTATCATTTCTCGATGTACGTGCAGCCGTCTTGTTCCGATCCAATTTATGGCCATTTGTTTGAATGAGCTCGATCCCGTTTTATCGCCCCCAATTACCGAGTGGTGCCTAATTGTCGACTTTGTTTTACGGCACATTCTTTGTTCAACTTCTGAGGGGTTTTCACATAGGAGGTGAGATATTTAATTTTGTTGTACATTGATTCAATTAGTACCGTACTAAAGACGAGCGCCTTCTCGTTGACCTTTTCGAAGATAAATTATCTTCTCTGCCGTAGGATACTGAGGACAGCATTCATTGGGCCGCCAGATTATGCGTAATTTGGTGTGGACTTGAATCGTTAACAAACGATTCAATACTAATCGCGCTTCTTTTGCTGTTGGACTTCACATTTGTCGTATCGTGTAGCTGTTATTACTTTTTTGTATCACCTTTAATTACCTGCGGTGGTCGTGCTCAGCCGAGCTTGTTTCTTGCAGGTTCATTGAGGAATACACGCCATTATTATTATTATTATTATTATTATTATTATTATTATTATTATTATTATTATTATTATTNTTATTATTATTATTATTATTATTATTATTATTATTATTATTATTATTATTATTTCGCTATTTCGTCGCTCTGCTCTCCACATTTAATGAGGATTCGTTAATGTACTCTAATTAATCGTAGCAGTGAATCACTGCCACCTCATCCACAAGTTAGCAGGGTTTGGTGTCCCCAAGCAAGCTACTTGCAGGGTATAAGATTTTTGTGTAACAGAGTTTAACAGTGAGCGTCGTAACCCTAATCCCTCAAGGGTCCGTTTTGAGCTCTCTCCTCCTTACTTTTGTAGATGATCTTTTGACAGGGCTTAGTAACGCGTGTTTCATGCTTGCTTACGACGCTACGGTATGAAGGTCATTAAATCGAAGTGAGTTAACACGGGCTCAAAAGGCAGCAGCAGAGTAGTTTCCAAATGAAACCCTTCACTGGATGCCTTTGAGTGCAAACGGCAGCGAGCAGCTGGGGACGTGTGGAAATACCTGGTCCTCAAGTTCCCTTCTTTAGTAAGTGGGTGGGAGGGGCAGGGAACCGTTAACGTAATACGCGATAGGAGCTCACAGAGCCCGCAGTCAGGTGTTCGGACTCAAAAGGATACTGGCCAACAGGCGGCAGGGAGTATTTTTGTCAATATACATAGCCATAGTTCAGCCATGTCCAGAGTCTCGAGGGCAGCCGCAGCTGCTTTATTTAGGTAAAGATATCCACTGTATTGAGAAAATATGACAGTTTGCAAATCGAACGATTTTAAGTGTTAAGGACAAGCTCTACTCTCAGCAAATACGGAGGCTGGGCTTATACTTGGTGGCAGGAGGATGAGAGAATATTATGTTAGGACCTTCAGAATTTTCAAACGCATAGGCGGCACAGGGGCCACGGACATTTCTGAACAAGTGGGTCATGACTATCTCCAGAGGCTGTAGTCTCCGATTAAGGATGAATAAGGCCTGGTCAGACGTACGGGAAAAACTTTCAGTCACTGAGTTGTGAATGTACGGCGTAGGCCTCCATCTGGATTAGGTCACGCTGATGACGCAAGCCCCTTCGAGGTGAGCCTGAATATCGTGTGACTGAAGATCTTTCCAAAATTCCGTAAACCTGATGACCAAGGCCAACACAAGCAGTGTTAGTACAGGGGATGGCGTCTCAGCTACCTCCCTCTATTTTCAATAATCTTGTTTAGCAGCGCATAAAACAGAACCTGAATGGTTACTAGAACTGAATTCAGTTTCAGACAACATTGTCTGTGGCACTTAATGGCCGTCGCATCCCCAGATGTCATGAAGTCCGTTGTTTGGCTATATATATAGATAAGAAAATACATGTGTTAGGATGCTTAGAGGTATGGGTAATGACATAATTATGAATATAGGCATACTTGAGTGTTTTGAAGGTAGTGTAGTACGGAAGTGTATGGTCAAAGATCCCATGTAGCTGAATGAGATGAAGGATCAAACGTTTCAGCATATTCAAGCAGAGGCTTAGCTAATGACACCAACTTGTTGAGTTGTATTTATCTACATGTATTCACCATTGATAATCCATAACTCCATGTGCCACACTTATTTCTTGCACATTTTTATCCCTTTCCGGCCTCGCGACACCACGGTTGTCATACCTATCCAGCGTAAATCGGGGTCCTATCTCATTTCGTACGCGGAAAAACCAAATTTTCTTGTCGGTCAACGGATAAATTGGTTGTTAAATTAATTGTTACAAGTAGATGCATACATGTTAACAGGAAACATTTATATTGTAACGTGCGGTCAAAACCAGCAAGTGTGCACAGGTTGAATTTGAATTGTGTGACGGAACGTGCTGCTGTGTTATTGATGCCGTTCTTGTAAGTCGTGTGCATGGCTTAGTGGGCCTTTGGCTCATGCTTGTCTGCACTGTTTCCCTTTACAGGATTGTTGTTAGCACCCTTCTTTCGGAAGAACGCTGTCCCCTGGTGTCTGCACGTTGCCCTAAAAATGATCCTTAAGTGCAACGGATAATCAGAGTGGAAGCGGCCGGCTTGCATGTTAAAATACATATATATAATCACTATTATGTCGGTGTGGTCATGTATAAAGTCACACGGAGAGAAAAAGCATAAATACACTGACTTTTTATGAGGGTTACAAGTGTATATATCCATAACTACGTATATCTTCATATATATGGATTTACGGTTACATAAATACATATATTTTTCATCTGATCCTGTATAATTTCATACATGTGTACATATAATGTTTATAGACTCTTCCGTATTTCCTTGTAATTGTCGATATATATATATATATATATATATATATATATATTACGAAGTGCGCAAACGTCTGTCCGTGCGTAGGTGAAGTTATTTTTTGTGGTGCAGGCCACTGAAGTAAACCCGAACATCATTTTGTGAGATAGGGTGATATGTTATTTTTATGTAGTATTCAGCAATAACATTTGTGTCATTTTACCCAAAACTGACGTGGCTTTCACTTTAACGAATTATCTACAAATTGTTTGCAAAGGGAAACTAACTCCCGTTCGCATTAGAAACCTCCGAATAATGTAGTGAGATCACCCTCGGCTTCCCCAAAATCCTAAACTCCCTGCAACGTGAGAGTTGCCTCAACAGTACGACCGTGCCTGTTCACTCTACCTTGTGAGGGTAAATTTGGTACAAACCACTAACAACAAAGTTAGCGATTTGACGTAAGTATCGCAGTTTTACTCGGGACGGTATAATGAGTCCGCGTCGTCTTCACTACGTTAGGCTACATACACTAGGACAACAATGCTTTAGCTATCGCCGTTGGGAACGCCGACCAATCAGTCTGACGCTTGTCTGAATTCTGAAGGTTGACGGGATTTCCATGGACATTCGCCCTCTTTGGCGGCTGGTGTGCGGTCGCCTCAAGGGTTTTCTCACGTCCAACTCCCTACGCCTTCACCTTTTACATCGAAGTCCGCTTGGAAACGGTGGGTTAATCAGTAAATGAAGTTTGTTTGCAGACTCGCCGTTTTCTCATTATAACTTCTGAGTCACGTTAGCATAAGGCAGGGAAAACTTTGGGCATACGATCCAAAGAGCCAGGAAGCAGCTTCGCGGCAGCGGAGAACAAACTGCTGGTGTTGAACATCATTATCGTTTTACAGAAAGTATTTTGCCTGCGGAGCAGGACCGGTGACACAACGGACTTGAATGCTAGTCGTAGACCTTGATTTTTTTTCAGTTGTCACAGTTAGCAAAAATATTTTTTCGAGAAAAGACCACCGAGTGAGCTTGGCATCTGGTGCAGGGGCTGAAATCACCGAAGTCTGCGTCATGAAATCAAATGTGCTTGTTCTATCTGACCGTTAATTGAAAACGACCTCAAGGTATATCGGTTTCGAAATTCGGTATGGCTGCTGTTGTTTTGGTTGGTTTCGTGTGGGAATGTTGACACAAGGATGTCCAAATAATTTTCATATTTTTTCCATTTATTTATGATTTTCTTTCTTTAATTTTTATTTGGAGGGAATGGATTATGTTGCAACTTTTAATGCGATGTTCGAGAACCCTGAATTTCCCACTTTCTCACAGTTCCAGGAGTGCCCTCGGAGGTACATGGAGAAGGTGGGCGGTACTTACGTTCGTGGGTCGAGCCGTAGATCGAAAACGGTTCTGAAGTATGGTAAGGTAGGGTTGCATGGTTCCCCAAAAACTGTGCAGATTTATCGTTGTACGAAGTATAGAAGGCGTAAGGGTGTATGCAGCGGTGTCTGGTGGGTTAACTGTCGTTAGTTTTAGCAAGTCAATTGTAGGTCACGATTTCATGTGATGGGACGAAGTGCTTGTCTGGTTGCGTGCCATTTCAGTGGGTTCAATGGGTGATGGACGGAAGTAGAGAGCCACTGCTTGTGATGGTTCCGTTTCTCCAGACGAAGAATCTCTGTGTCAGAGGGATAGTTACACGTCGCACCTTTTCTTGATTGCATCAAAGGGCCAAAATGGAGAATAAATAAATGCCCACCCGCTGTTATTAAACTCACAATTCTATAGCTAGGCGACTGTGCATTATTAGATGTGAGCAATTCAACAGACGAACGCACTCACGTTGCTGTGCGCAGGAGAGTATGCTGTGGGCATGGACTAAGTGTTAGAGGAGCGCTCCAGACGAATCTTGAATGCGGCCAATGTCATGGCTCTCACGACATGTTCTGGTAGAGAGTTCCAGGCTTTGCAGACCCGAACCGGGAAGAAACTGTGCCTCAGCTCAAGTCTGCTGTACTGGCTCTTTAGTTTCAAGGAATGCCCTATGAGTGAGATAGTATCCGCAGAAGTGAGCAGGGATCTGCACGGATGGTTGGGGGTCCTCAGAATCATGTACGCCAATATTAGGTCGCCTGTCTGTCTGCGATATTCTAGAGAGAGGAGATTTAGCTCATGAAGCCGCTCAACGTAGGGTTTTGTACCCAACCAACGAACCGCTTTTGTCGCAAGTCTCTATATATTTTCCAAAATCAGTTTGTCCTTTTGTAAGTGAGGAGACCAAACAAGGGTCCCTTGCTCGAGGTGAGAATGAATGAAGTTGTTGTACAGGTTGTTGGAGCACGATCGATCAAACTGTCGAAATATACGCTTCAGAAGCGCTAGTACGCTATAGGCTTTCTTGGCGCCCGCCTCAGTATTGGGAGAACTCGAGAGGTTGTGTGTCGCAACAGTGTCAAGGTCTTTTTCTCTGTTCGTGACTTGGAACCGTACTCCGCCGAGGGAGTAAGGGAAATTGTGCTTATGTCTGATATGCATAACTTTGCACTTGCTGGTATTGAACTCGATGCAGTTTGATTTAGATCATTTGTCAAGGGCACTAATATCAGCTTGCAGGACGCTCGCGTCGGAGCTGTTACGCACAACACGCCAGATTTTGATGTCATCGGCAAACAGAGGCAGTGAAGACGATATTTCGGATGGCCGATCGTTTGTGAAGATAGAGAAGAGTAGTGGCCCCACCCTCTCAATCGTCTGCCATACGAATCCTATCCTGCAATTTGGGGACTGACCGTCAGTGAATTGAACAACTGAAGGGGCCTGTTCCAGTGCAATACACCATCTGCTGACATTAGGCAGTACGTAGCGGATGTTTACGGGAAGTTTGTCACAACCGCTGACGTTGGAAACATCCGCTGCAAGTTAAAGCCTGCAATGTCCAATGAGTTTGTTATGTAACAAAGGTAACGGAACATCAGAGAACCTTGAGCAAGTTCTGACGGTGATTAACGTGATAGGTGTGGTGCGCACCATGCCGGATGGTATGGGACACGGCCGAAACGTGATGTACGGGTAGGTTTGTAGTAAGAAGTATGCTTCACCACGTACGCTGTTCGGAATTTTTCAAGAAATGACGGGCGAGCACATTGTGGTGAAGACGTTTGTCATGGATAAGATGGTCGCGCGAATGAGAGCAGCCCATGTGGTGTTCGGCTGCGACATAATGTTGTGCTACTTTCATGTACGCCGTACATAAGCATGTAAGTGGGTAACATTTGTTTGTCATTTTCGTTAAAGGACGAACTCTTTCCGCAGTCGTTATCTCTTCCACCGAATGGCTGCGGTAGACAATGAGGAAGAATAGGCCGCACCCTTACACCGTATACCGTAGGTTCAAACGTGACTTACATATCATCCGCCGAACGGATAAGAATTTCTGAATTATTTGTCGTGTCATTGGCTGTGGATCAAGCCCAAGTGGACCATTCATGCGCAAGGCGATGTTGTCCAATTCGGCAGTCCTACGAATAGTAGGCTAGAGAATGCAAACGGATGGTTGAAGAAGAGGACGTTCGCAAGGGAATTTCTAGCTGTTTCCACTCAAAAATTACGGACCCACGGCAAGTGGCTGATGCGGGAGTAAGAAAAACGAACGACGTACAAATGCGACTGTCATGAAGTTGTCGATGTAGACTGCAACGTCAAGAACATTCTTCACAGAATGACCACGCTCGAAAGCCATCTTGTCCAAAAGCATCTGGACGGACGGACTCCACGACTCCATTTCGAAACAGTATCTGAGTGCGAGGCAAGCGATTCTCTAATAATCACCTCTGACACTGCAGTTCCGTGTGCAACATGATGGTGACGCTTTCGTCGTGGATAACGTGTAAGGCATTTGTGAGCGTACATTTTACCGTTCGATGTGGCTTCCTCGCATTCACATTCTGTCAGTGTTTCAGAAACACTTCTACCCCTACGGTAAGACGTTTCGTAGTTTTCATTTCTGTTTACAGAGGTCGTGTCCCCATTCGTGAGTGGTGGTTGGTGGAGTACAACCTGCCACTTTGACGGTTGTTGGGCCAGCAGCTTCGGCATCCTGCAGCAGCCAACTTCGACCGTCACCATAAAGCCCTGCATAATGTTCTTGAAAAACTGCATGACTGCAGCCGCCGCACGGCGGTGACGTGTTTTAAAAGCATCGTTGCATTTGCCAGTAAAGTAGTGGAACGTGCTAAGACCGGCTTACCTTCGTA
The DNA here is from genome assembly GCA_014220965.1 of Paragonimus kellicotti. Lineage (NCBI taxonomy): Eukaryota > Metazoa > Platyhelminthes > Trematoda > Plagiorchiida > Troglotrematidae > Paragonimus > Paragonimus kellicotti. The sequence goes on from LOND01000443.1 coordinate 121,093, forward strand.
CGACTTCCTCGCTGGCTTGTCTACAACCAGTATGTCACCAAAATGGGTTAAGAAACCTGGAACAAGATTGCCATGTGGACACTGCGGTGACCCGGTACAGATGGACAGCTATCGCTGTGATGCCGGTCAGCGGATTTTCCACCCTGAATGCATCGAAATGGCGGACATAAACCAGCGTCCATTCTGTGGCAAGCAGCTTCAACCTCAGTCACATAGTAGGTGCCCGTTTCGAGTTGTTGATTTTGTCAGTTCCTTCCACTTTAGCCAGTGCAAACTGGTCACCGAATCGGTGTAGGTGAGGCCATATGTGAGAAAGATGGTTCACTTGTCACCAATCAATCGCGTTCACTTCCCCTCCTCCCTCTTTTTCTTTTTTGTTTCCATACAGGTTTTTCTTCTTATTTTCTTCGTGGTTGTGCGGCAGTTAAGCATCAATGTGAACCACTGATATATTGCTATCTGTGATGATGATGATGCTGATGCTGCTGCTGCTGCCGCTGCTGCTGCTGCTGATGATGATGATGGGCTGAACATATGGAAGATCAGTTCAGTTGGCCCCAACCAAACCATGTGGAGGACGGAACCCCAATGGTCAGTTGTTGCGTTCCAGAAGCCCCTACGTCAGAAGCAGAAGTGATCCTAGATCTGCAGTATGTGGACGACATTGTCTTACTTAGCCCCTCTGCCGAAGACATGCAGACCATGCTGAACAAGGTGAGTGACCGGGCTGGTTTGTATGGAATGCGCTTCGCACCCTCAAAATGCAAAGTATTGCTTTAAGACTGGGATATCTCTGCTTGAGATTGTGGACAGTTTCACATACTTGAGTGGCACTATCTCAGCCTGTAATATTACTGATGAGATATTAGCGAGGACAGCAAAGGCACGAGTTGCCTTTGCTAACATGCGTCATCTGTGGCGTTGAAAAAACGTTCGATTGTCGCTGAAAGGAAGAGTATATAACGCTTGTGTACGTCCTGTTTTGCTCTATTGTTCGGAAACGACCTGTTCGCAGGGAATATATTTGACCATCGTTATCTCCACCAACTAACTCACATTAAGTGGACTGATCGCGTGAGCAACATGGTCAATCACCGGGGCGTATTCGGGAACGATCGGGATGCGCGATCAATTGGTCAACTACTCCCGTTGCACAGCCTGCGATGGTTGGGTCACGTACACCGCATGCCAGCTGATCGTTTGCCGTACTGGGCATTGTATATTGTGATCACCAACAGTTGACTGAAACCACGTGGTGGTTAAGCGACAACGTGGTCACGAAGTGTGAAAACCCTGACTGCTCCACTGAGTAAAGTGGATAGGTGTCGCCTGCCTGGATGGGGTCCTCGTGATCACTCAAACCGCTGGTTGGAGACGCTATCCGAGATGGCAGCGTGTCACAGTCAATGACGTACCTGCATCCATACCATTTCTAGTACTTTTATTAATTTTCAACCTTTTTAGTAACGTTTTCTTCTAGGGTACTTCACGTCACTGTTGAGGCGAGCGGCAGCCCGAGTCACAGTACCTTTTAGTCAGGCTCATGGCTGCCATGATCATGATGATTGTTGGCACTTCCCCAATGATTATGAAAACCAAGTCCCGGACACCACCCACAACGGATGTCGACTCTGACGGGCTCGCTGACAATGTACTGGTTACACACAAGCCGAAGAAAGCGCGAACCAACATAACCTGGGGCAATTTTCCTGTTGGTATAATTGAAGAAAGTGAGTTCATCCACATATGCGAACACAGTTTTCTTGCAGACGTCAGATGTGATGGACGAGGTGATTGCGGCTGTGATGAAGGGCATCAGTCATCCGGAAGGGCACGCAGAACGCGTGAAAACCACTGGCCACATCATGTGCCGACTGAAGGTGGAGTTAGTATGTACCAATTTACACAGACTTCGGAGACATAATTCACGTAAGCATCCCCATGTGTTCGTTCTCAGTGACTTCTGACGTTCGCCTGACTTTCAGCATATAACACTGTTTGGCATAACTAGTAAGGTAGGACAAGTGGATGGAGCGTTTACAAGTGCCTGAGCGTGTAGTTCTGCTTGACTTAACTCGTAATGTAGAACAAATGGATGTGGCAGTTATAAGTGTTTAAGTATGGAGTACCGGTTTGCTTAACTCGCGAGGTAGGAGAAATGGATGTAGCAGATATAAGTGTTCAGGCGTGGAGTACTTCATGACTTCACTCGTGAAGTAGGATGTTTATAAGCACGGAGTACTGTTTGTCTTCACTCGTAGCTAAGAGTGTTGCATGAAATTGTGGTAACATTTCAAGCGATAAGTTCTCCGTGATGCTGCTCATTTAACAGATCACCTCGTAAACATTCCAGCGTACGACATGATTCCATGGAAAATTTGCAATAGTTGAAGCAACCGACGGTTATGCATGCAGAATATAACTAAGAAAATACCAACGACTTGCCCAGTTTTTGCGCATAATTGCACGGTGCAATGTCTCATGATGTATCTTACCTTCACAGTCTTATAAAAAGCGTAGTCCTCATGATCCAACGATGGATCAACTGTCATAAGTCTAATCACGTTTGTCTGCCTAATTACAATCAGATTTAAATAAAAGCACGTGCTTCTACGTCTAATACATCGATTCTCGTTGTATTCCACCATACATTATCTTAAATAACGTGTAATGCAAATTTTTGTTGCTTTTTAATTAATCCCTTGTAATATCCCGAAGTCGGAGGACGCACGTGAGCAATAGTAATTCAATGTACAAGGGAAAGAACGTCCACGTGCTGAAAATTGATATTACGAAAGTTAGTCTTTGAACTGGTGAGTCGGGAGCCGTATTCACAACCACTCAATTCAGCGCACGAATCCGTAGGAAGCGTTTATTCAGCAACACATGCAAAAGAGAAGCACGACAACGTGCTGGAATAGGAGATGTGTACAAGTCGGCAAAACAAGCGTCTTACAATTATTCATTGTTCTCTTCCGCTTTTGTTTTCTGCGCTTGGTCCAGGTACGTGGCAACCGCGAAACCTGGAAAGGGGAGGGAAAAAGGCACAAGTTGTTAGGCGCGTAATTTGATTGACGTTGTTGCTGTTGCACCCTATGCCATTAAACTATCGCACGCTCCTTGCTCACGTCTTCGGAAAACTAAACCAAAAGATTTTCCCGTAGCAGTTTTTCACGATTTCAGTAACTGCAACACGCAACAAAATTATCGCAGCTTCAGCAACTTGAAAAAGATTTCCACCACCAAGTTTACAGAGATATTTCTGGTCTACCGATTACAGGCAGCCACAACGGGGGCAACCGGGGTACTTAGATCCTATCCTTGAACAGTTCTGTAAACAGGAGTGCTGATTGGTCGACCTTGGTTGGCGCTCAACACAACTAGTCCCATAAAGGTCCGTTTGTTCTAGAGCGGGTCGCATGTGAATCGAAATGACTGGCCACCTCAATGGCTGTTTTATGTTTCGGTCAGTGCTTGTTAGAGGTCTTCTCAAAATTTAAAATAAAGCAGGTGGACGAACATGTTTTTAAGAAATTCATCAGCGGATCATTACGTTTCTGAAGGTTAATTAATGAATGTCATTAAAGCGTGAGAAAAACGCGGTTGCAACTGGACAACAAGAAGGCAACCAAGTTAGTCCTGTCTACCAGTGCGGCGGTTTGGAAAATCTGTCAACGTTAACTAAAAGTGAACGGGATATGCCTTCGTGGGTAAGCAAATAGTGAGCTATGGGGGTTCAAGAGCTTGTATAAATCTCTTATGGCAACATATACATGATGACGTAATCGGATGGCGATCGTTTCAACCGTCACCATGTTGTGACTTTGTACTGACCCTGGCCGCTGTCTAAGCGCTATGTAGATGACAAAAAGACTGAATAGGATTCACGTTGTGACCTGTGTACCAGATTTCCTACAATGGCGTAGTTAGCGACTTTCTCACGCAGGAGAAAAGGTGGATAACCACATTTTGGGCGTAGACAGGCATTTTGACCTTCGCGTCAGACGATGACGTGCTCTTACCTGTAAACCAGGATCGTACAGCTGAGGCCGGAAAGGTTCTCAGTAGTGCGTCATGTAGCCCGTGGTCGAGAAAATCTCTTGCTGAACAGCCTTTGGAAGGCGGATTAACGAATATAGGCTTCTCATCCATTCGATTAACCAACGAACGTGGTGATGCCTCCGCTGTGCGTTTTGCAATAAGTCATCCATACTAGCTATTTTGTCTTAGGGTATTAGGAATAAGAGGAAACTCCTGTTCAAATGCGTCCTCGGAACAAATATTCTTCGCTGTACTTGTAATGCTGTGGATAAGTCTTCTTTTCTACTTCAACGGAGAAAAACTCGAACTTGATGTACTGTCCTGTCTAGGTCGGTCTCCTGTAGACAGATTTTCCAAATGAGCGAATTAACATCGGGGAAGTGAAACGAGTCCTTCATCTCTATTTCTGTTAATAATGCACAGAATGTTATCGACTTCATCCAGGCCATCTATTATCGCGAACATATCCATCACGTAATGGCGGTAGAAACGGGCTATCGGTTGACTTTTTCATCTGGCCGTGTTCCAGCTTGCTGATAAATATGTTGGTCAGTAAAGGGTCGAGGATGTACCATAACCACGCCATTAGTTTGCCGATAACGCGATCCACCGAACATGATTTGTACATTGAACATGCAACGAAAAAGCAGCTCTCCAAGGGACGAAACTGGAATATATGGCCTAATCTCGGACGTTTCAGTATACTCACACAATCACCCAATGAATTCCGTCGGTGGCACGTTTATAAATAATGGAGTGACATCAAACGAACACACTGACGTGCTATCGACATTAACCACTTTATGGCCCCTACGACTTCAGTGGTATCACGCAGATTATGTTGACATAAACGTAAGTGTATGGGCCCCCAAATCTCTAAAAGCCATTGGGCGACATTATGATAGGTAGTGCTGCACACGTCCAGTATCGGCTTGAGCAGTTGGTCAGGCTTTTGAATTTTCGTGAGCACGTAAAATCGTGATATAACGGAACCTGTGGGTTCGTTTTGGTTGAAGGTGGTGGAGGACATGACTGATTTGCTTACTTCATGGTTGTCCAATTACAACCGCCTTGTTCTCACGTTTTAATCGAGATTTATCCTTCAACCTTCAGAAGTGTTATGATCTGAGGATAATTGTTAATTTTTCGGTCCCTGAACCGAGAAACTTTGTTCCCCGCCATTGCATTCCCTATTTTCTTTCACCACTGTGATAGCTTTCCCACCACCTTATCTACCACGTTTTGTGTTATTGAACTTTTTCGTCATCAACCGTCTGCGGTGCGAGCAGCGCTTCTTTGTCTGGCCTACACTTGTGACGGTTTACCCTTGACCTCGCTGGTCCCGACCGAAACCCACTGGCTCAGTTAGACGAAGTTATCGTCGCGAACGTTTGAGATTTCCCTGTTGTAATTGTTGATGCACTTTCTCCAATAGTACCATAGAAATATTTGGATCCAACTCTGTTTTCAATTTTGGGATCCGTTTCCGGGCTATGTGCAACTGAACGATCAGACGTGGATCGTTGCAGTGAATCACTCGAAAACATGCTCGTTAACTCGTTTTATTCTGAAAGACCAAATGGGTGTTTTGGGCCTTCTCAGGATTGATTGAATGAGTCTTGCACTGATACGTGGGGATGTGGACCACATACATACAAGGTTGCATATTTGCAGTCATATACCGCTTTGGGGATTGCAAGAAGGGAGGGTTTGGGTTTTCGAACGAGGCGTAGGAGCTCCGGGTGGTTTTCTGTTCAGGCATTCCTAGATGTCACTGATTTTAATATCGTGCTGTTCAGGCACACTTAGTTGGGAAATGTGAGCAGAACACTAGTGGTGTCCGTTGATTTCGTTAAGGTGCGTCGGATAACTTTGCGATTACTGTGTTTGGATTGATTATTGCCGGGTTTGTTGGAAGGCGATCCCACGCGTGTTATCTTCCCCGGATAAATTGCAGTAATAATCCTCATTCCTACTGCTACTATTTTCATTACTGGTAATCAGCCTTATAGGTGCTGGAATTAGACATTTTTATCCCCTCCTTTTCTTGAGGAACCTATGGTTTTCATCAAACTTTGGTCCACAAACAGCCGCTTTGCCCTGGCCCAGCAAATGACGAATTGCTTAAGTGAGCTCAATTCCGTTTTCGTGCCCGCCATTTCCAACCAGTGCGCAATGGTTCACTTTATCGTACGGACACGCCCATTGTTCAGTTTTCGAGAATTTTTGACGTTTGAGATGAGGGATGTGATTTTCTTGTATGTTCCCAGTTCTTACGAGCACCCTCTCACTAACCGTTTCGAAGATAAGTGGTCTTTTCTGTCATAAGTTAGTGAAAAAGGCACCGATTGGATAGCCAGATTACGCTTAACTTGATGCGGACTTGAGTAGTTAGCTAACGGTTCAATAGTGTCAGTTATTTTCTCCTTAAAAACGGCCTAAGAACTATCCATCTGACAGGTCCGAATACTCAACCCCCTTGTTTCTTAGTTTTTATGTTCACTGTGTTTACTCCTGTCGTGTTACATAAACAGGGGTTGGCTAACTCACTAACTTCTCAGGTGAGTTCATTACTATCTGTCTGTTTTGTTTGTGGCGGCTTTTATTGGTTGTCTAGAGAACGCGTGCTGCAAATATCAAGTATGCTGCGACCATTAGAAATGTCTGTCGATTTTTCACTTTCTTTTTCGTCCAAACAGTTTAGTTGGCAATCAACACAGGCTATTGCAATTGAGAAACGAATAATTGAAAACCCATAAATCCCCCCTCTGAAGTAGGACAGTCTCAGATGTGAGTGTATATCTCCGGCGCTCCGGTGCAAATACTTTGGACGCTGGATTCACTGCAACCATTCCCGATCTGTACATAGTGAACTTGAACTTACTGCATTCTATACTCACCAAGAGATGTGCCACACCTTGTTTTCAAGGATTGCCTTTTAAGTCAACAAACGCCTGTCTGATACAGAATAATACAAACCGACGGGAACCTGGTATCTTGGGCTTCTGGCCTAAGATCTGCGCAGTAATCACCGACCCCGCCAAAGCTCATTCGCCCAGCGGTTTGTAGGAATCTGACTACTTAGACGCAACGGGAGCGCGTGAACTATAGCAAGTCCCAGTATGAACTGATTCGGAATTCCGGGCTACACCACAGAAGTTGGTCACACATTCAAAAAATGGAGCAAGCACCCGGACGTAGAGTCTGAGCTCTTCTCTCGTGATCTCCGGTTAGCTTCAAACGGAATAGATGCCATAGGGTTACTCGCGGCATGCGAAAAATGTACGGTGGTGGGAACATGTGGAGAGAACCCAGAGTCGTCACTGCGGACACAGACTTCACAGCGGTTATTGACTTATCGCTGGAGTGGGAGGTTGGTAGTCAGCACATCTTTCCACCCGAATACTATAAATACAGAGCGAATCAGTGGGTTGGACGAAGCGAGGTGGGGTCCCTTTTACCTGTGATTCAGAACAAAGACTACGATCGGACAAGATATTTGTAACACGCAATGTGCAAGTAACCGTTTGTTACGTGACATCGGTAAAGGTAACGATGTTAGTGGTGTGCATCTCTGGGGGTCCATCAGAAAAATGGTTTAGGACGAGCAGCTGTTAGAAGCACTGGGTTAATAGGTGATCCAGGCACATGAGTCGCTTTTTGAGATTTAAATACGCCGAAAGGTAGTTGGGCAGAACAGCGTGCAACAAAAGCTCCAGTTGGTTAATCTATTCTTGAATCCCTGCAAGCCAATCGATGACCCCTTGACTAGGACTTCTCTCCAAGTTGAAATCACAGAAATCAATGACTTGTTGAGCGGTATTTTGATTGCTGGTTAGTAGTAGGGGATTTGGCTAATTTCAAGTTGAACATCACCCACACTTGATCGCAACTGTCGCATTCCCATAAACTATCCAGTCGGCCCCTTTCGAAGAGAAGCACTAGACTCGAGTTTCGCTCTCATTAGAGCAGCTCGTCAGTGGTGTATATCCTTGCCACTGCCGGGACTAGAACTCCAGCCATTCTTTTCATGAGGTAACCGTGTTTACCACGGTGATTGAGAGGCGGAATTAAAAGCTTAACCAAAACACAAGGGGGATATGCTACGGAAAAATCCAAGCTAAACTGGAAACTAATTTACTAGATTTGGCTTTCGAGTTCGTCCAACTTCGGTGGGTTGTCCGTCACGGGGAAACACAGTGATGAAGACGAAGAGCGAGTTATCTCAGAGCAGGAGGTCTGAATCCTGGTAAGGATTCGCATACAAGTGTGGGCCTAAGTGTTGCTTGTAACACAAACGAGCGCAGCGCTGAGTCAGCGGAGTTAAACGGGGGTGTCGGCCAGCATATAACGATAACTTGGCTAACAGAGCCAGACAAGTCAGGGGCGTATTATAGCTGTCCCACCCAAAGCCTGCATTCGGATGGCCGCTGTGCGTATCTGTATCGTGAAAGGCGGGATGCGTCCACTACTGAAGGGAAGGTCCGAACGTGGCTTCAGTTTTTGGGAAAGCGTCTAAATGTGATGGTGGTTGATTACCACGCTTTTACGTATGGCCTGAATTACCAGTGATGGAAGAAGCGGTAGCCAGTGCTGGACGGATGCGGGTTCGGTTGACTAAGCTGAACATGACAAAGGCAGTGGTTCCAGATGAGACTGATTTGATAATTTTAAAACCACTAGCTGATGTCTTAGCCGCCCTGTCGGTTGGTTTGTTCAATAAATCGTTTGGTGAAGTCAAATTTGGGAGATACCCACCTTCACCCCGGACATACGAAGGGTATATTAGGTGGCAGGTCTGTAACTATAGGTCTGTAGGTCTTACTTCATCTATCTTGAAAGTGCTAGAAAGGATCCTAAGGGACAGGGCAGCACAGCACGTTACTTAATGTGGGCTGGCGACGGCTCGGCAGCATGGTTTCGGGAGTGAGCGCACCTACCTTCCTAAGTAACCGGCGTTCTTGAATGAGATCACTTTACGGTCTGGCAGGGGACAATACGTTGAATTTAAAAAGATCCCTGACTCGGGACTCACAGACTCTTAGTGCTGAAGTTGGAGGCAATTGCCATATCTCCCGGCGTTGTAGCATAAGTGGAATCTATCCTGCGAAATGAAAGTTTCTATGTGCAAGCTGCACTTTGTTTATGTTACCACTGGTGCAACACAAGTATAAACTCTATGCTTCCAGCTGTTCCCCATATGTATATATAAATGATTTGACGAAGAGAATGAGCAGACCCTAATACGATGTGAAGCTCGTGAGAAGCACAAACGAGTTTTCAGTGCAATGGGACATTCACCAAAATATAGTCGATTGGCAACCCCCGCTCGACGTTATGAAATTTAGACAATTCACAGGGGCCAAGACCGTGGATTCACTGAGGTAGATAGAGCGGTTAGGGCAACACGTGCCTAGTTAGAGAACTGCTGAGATATGAGACCTGGAAATTTAGGTTACCGAGGATTTAAAAGTGCCCGTTCGCTGTCTGTTCACCACCTGTAAAGTGAACCAATCGCCTTATCAATTCAGCAAGAGAGTAACCTCAAAAGAACCAACCGTCCTTGTACTCCCGTATAGCAGGCCTACGTCGGACTACATTTCCGATACTGTATACAGATCTGGTGCTCTTGTTTGGTTAAGGATGCCTGGGTCCTGAAGAGGGCGCACAATAGGCTTACGAAGTTCTGTGTAGAACTAACGTAAATGGAGTAATTCGGCAGGCTTAGACACCTCGGTATCGTTTTCTTAAGAAGAAGATGGTTAATGGAGGCCTATAGGATTTTGCGTGGACTGTCCGAAGCAACATGGTGGGTTCTGTCGAAGCCCGCTGGTGCAAGAAACATAACATCAGCCGGCTACTAGCCTCGAACCATCTGAATCATACCAACACTAATGAGCTTGTCTGGTTATTCAGACAGTAATCAACAGACGGCCGGGATATTCCGCTCCCACTTCACCATAGTCCTCGGTGATCCAAACGGCACAGGACAACCATATTTGAAATCTCCCCTGATTTCTCAAAGCCTAAGGTAAGAGCAAAGTTCCATAGACTGAAGAATGAGGACTCACCGAATCTCGATAACCTACCGGCGCTTCTATCTAGGGAACACCCCACGGTGGTAGCTGCCCCGTCTTCTGCACTGTTACCACACTCATACATCTCGCACACGCTTATACATCCATTCCTTGGAAACACGATATCGTCTCGCCTACCTGCAAAGGTGGTGACATAACCGATTCAAGCAACTACCGCCCAGTAACTGTACTTCCATATGTCTCCTAAGTGTTGGAAGGCACAGTGGGTCATAGCAAGAGAACACAACTTCAATTCATCGAGCGCTTAAAAAGTCATCCGCACAGATTCTGGTGGGATTATTCGTGCACCGTTGACCTGCTGATGCCAGTCGATTTCTGGTCAGCGGCTGTGAAAGGGCGCCATCCGATATATCTCCTTCCTAGACTTAACCAAGGTCATTGACAGGGTAGTTCACCGCGCTCTACTCAATCAACCACTGGCTTTGTGTCTCGGCAGCCGGCTCCACAAGGTAACCGAAAACTGCTTACCAGGGTCAACATAGTATATCAGGGTCGACGGCGAGCTCTTTGCCACGTTCGTGATTCTCACACGTGTATCACAAGGCTCTGTGCCTGACTGTTTGCTGATCAGATTATTTGTGATCGGCTCAACAGACGGCAGCCTGTCACTCCTGCTCAAGTATGCACACGACACTGGTATGTGGTGTAAACTACGCTCTCCTGAAGACCCTGCTGTTCTGCAGCGAACATTGGACGCATAACGTTGTTAGTCGATGGAAAACGGCAACCCGCTCGAGGTTAAGGAGTCACAAATCGTGCGTATACGTCGCACGGATAGAAGAATCTGCCGGAGAAGTGAGAAATTACTTAATCTCATTCTTAGAGGAGAGGACCTTAGGACTACATCGTTAGCAAGACCTTGTCCTAGCACCACCACGGCGTTGACAACGAAAGCCAGTGGCAGATTAGTAGCTCACAGTGAGTTATTAAGGAGATTTTAAGTAGTCTTTTGCAGGTATGCCGAGTAATTTAGTAGGACCTCTGTTGAAAACGAACACGTGGGAATGCTTTCCATAACTGAGAAATAATAACCCCCCCCGAAATCTGTGCAACGACGCGCAAGGGAGAAAACGCTGTGGGATTCCACTCGTACTTATACTTACGGCTGGAACACACAAACATGTGGCCATTAGCTGACACACGGCCAAGGGCGGACATAATCCTCACCTTCAAAACCACAATCACAAAGCGTCACTCAGTCGATACCTCCTCAAGTCAAAGAACTACACCAATTTAAGAAGACAGGTTCAAACTAGACATAACACATAGTCACCGACTCTGCTGCTGACGCAGTTGCGCTGCCCAAGTTTGCCCGGCTTGGAACGCCCTTCAGCTGAAGTTGTGAGAGGTACTACACACAAAACATTTAATAAGCTTCCTGATGATTAGCCGTTACCAGGATGACCACCACAAATGATGCACCATAATAATAATAATATATATTTCTCAACGCATTCGTGAGAGACACGCTCGGATGTGCGCGATCATGACAGATAGTTACAGGCGTTACAAATCAACAAATAATCTAAACGCTTCGAAACGGCCCTTGGAAAAGCCATTTACAAGCGCGAAAGAAAGATCGTTCAAGTGATCAACAAACTTACAAAAAGACGCTGACTGAGTTATGTCCGAGGTCAGTGTCAAGGTAGCTGCTTGCGTTGAGTGACAGCTGTCGTGTGTTTGATGGAAAATTTGTGAGCACGTTCTCTGTCTTCATTTATTTTTTTTCTTGTCGGTCCCCCTTCTCTCTACGTCCGAACTCTTAGTTAATATCGCGAGCCCTTCTTGCAAAGACACAAACGACCAATCAAAATACGCACGCGACAGATCATTTCTCTCACGAACGTTAATCTTCATGTATTACTAAATCTTGATGTGGTTGACTTGTGGAAACTTGTTCTCGCTTAGATTTTTTTCCTTACTTCTCGATGCTGAACGCCTGTTTATATCTGCCCTGGTTTCATTTGCGTATGATCGCTCCGCAATCACTCGAGTGTTGCAGCTGATCTTATCCACGTGAGCCCTTATTCTTGTAACGTGTATATTCTATGGATACAATACGGAAGTTCCTTATTATCTTCATCCATTTAGTTTATACTAATTTTCCTCTATCCTAACATTTTAATGATAAGAGACTTGCCAGTACGACCGTCTTTTCTCTCGTATCCGAATCGGTTGCTCTGCGAGCCCCGGATTTATAGACGCTCGTTGCCTACAGACATGACTTTTCAAGATCCGGCCTATCGACAGACGTTGCAAGTAGGTTTAGCATCGCTCGAACAACCACCACACGATCGGGATTAACAGACGGAGCATAAAAAATCTCTTGCTGTTATCCCTTCGACTGTCATCATTTGTTGGAGTACAGACATGTTGCACGAGACGTACGATAAAGAAAAATGCCTAAGGATTAAGAAACCGTGAAATCTTCGAAACTTCAATGGATCAAGATGAATACTGTCAGGGTGATACTGGTATGATTAACGTGACGAACTAGCAAACCTTTTAGTGGCTACTCGCTGGACACGCTTAGCGGCAGGTAGGTCCTCATCCAAGCCGATGCGTATGAAATGATTGGCATGTTGAAGCGGTGGTTTCAAATATAACCCGAAAAGTGCTCGGAAAGCATGTCTGTTTATATACAGGAGGGTTATTTCATCATCCAAATCGTTCCTCGGCGGCCATCTGATGAGGAAAGCACACATGGGGTGAACGCTCCGATAACACACAAATAAACTCACAAAGATGCATATGACCCTGATTCAATCCCGTCACAGTTGTCATGTTTTTAAGGCGCAGTCGAAACTAGCACTGTCGTACTGCATTTGAACTGTTAACACAGCGTGCTACCGTGCTGTTAGCGTCATTTAACCTCCGTTTATGTAAGTTTCGCGCGTAACACGCTGTGTCTTGGGCTATGTCTGTTTTTGCGGTTTCGTTTCACAAGTCAACCGCAACAATTTCTGGTTGCGAAGCACGCTGTTCCCGGTGGCCCAGTGTTACCCACAATTAGATTACATACGTGACGGACTTTTAGAGTGATAACCGCCGGTTCGTATGTTACAATGCTGAGTTGATTTGTGGGGATCATTTCATGCCAGAATGCACTGAACTGTTTCTTCCTATATTTCCCTGTCGGTAACTTTAGCATCAAAATATATGTTTCTGCATGACTACTGGGTGATGATCTCGCTAGTTTAGTGCGACCTGTGGTCTTTTTACGCACCTCTACCTCCGCTATCATCGTTCTGAAGGCAACAATGTCGCTCCAGTTTCTTTCGTCCCTCTGCGATCTGCGTGTCATCTGGGTGATGTTCGTACACTGGATGCGCACTACTTTCTCATCGGAGAGTCATACACATTAACAAACGGACTACCGTACATTCGATGATGGTGCTTCTGATACCCAATCAAATGCACCGAGACCTACGTTTTGGACTACCTGCAGGCTCTCCAATCTTGCCAGAAACTCACTTTTTCGAGTCTGATTGCTCCGGACTCCGCGGTTCCACGCACCTTACCCCAAACCGGGCACAAACGCAGTACCTCGACTCAAACAACTTGCAGTTGACTGTCTCTAGGCAACTTCTTGTGAGCCTGTCAGTTCTGGTTGGCCAAGCTCTGACCTTTGCCAATTCACGCGTGCTCATCTTCCGATGTTGTATGGAAGAGCGATCGCACACTATAATACTTGAATTACTTCTCAGTGGCCAAGCAGTAGCACATACTTGAATACTGAAATAAACGGGAGGAAGTGCAGCAAGAAGCACTGTAGTGTACTCGAGCACGAAGTGTTTGCTGTACACAAACCCTGTATTACCAACAGTAACACCCCTGGATCGATGTTATGTTCAGATGGGTGCGTTCGTTTTTTAAGGTGTCGAAGCGTGCACAAACTGTAGATTTTTGGATGAACAGTCCTTGCTCTATCCGCATTCCTGGCTCACAACAATGCGTGCTGTTACCAGAATTTTGGAACGAAAAACATTTGGTCGCAGCCGTTCAAGGCTGAGTAAGTCCGGAAATCCCTGCAGAACGTGTCGGATTTCAGACCGACCGGAAGAAGCTAGTGGTTAGGCGTACGATGCTCAAAGCAAGATCGATGGCGAGGTTGCAGGCAGCGCGGAGAGGTCCTGCAAAGCTGAAGTGGGCCGTCACAAAGTAGACGCTGGTCTCTGGGTCACGCAGCTCCGCTGACTGCCATGACGCAATATGGTCCAAGGGCGTCTGTCTCGGTCACGACGAGGTGACGCTTTCGTTTTCACCGTGGCACTACGAGTGGCCTTGTCAAACTCCCCACCGCCAGTTGAACTAGGATTCGGAACAATTCATGCTGAGGGATCAGATCGTGAAAGGAACGTCACTAGCAGTCCGGCGTCAGTTCAAGACTGCTCTCATCCCACGTCCGATGACGCTGGAAGACTTCACCAATGCGGTTCGACAGCCGCTGGCGGAAAACTCCTTGGCAGTCCGTTGTTACAGTGGAACGGACAAGCGAGCCGAACTACATTCGAAGCGCAGTAGAAAAGTTGACCCAGAGGCTGGCGGCTTTCGAGGCGAAGAAAGAGGAGACGGAAAATCGCAGCCACATATGCTACGGATACGAAAGACGACGTGATGCCGGCGAACATGTTTTTACCTTGCAAAACAACACAGTGCTCAACTGAACGCTCCGTTCGTTGCTTTTTGTTTGGGAGAGGTAATCCGTTTGTATGAGATTGATTAGATAACAGTTCAGATCAGGATGATGGTCGATGGTAGATTGAATTTTTTTTGATTGATACCTCGGTGACGATTTTTTTATTTAGGCTAAGGCAATGGGAGCCGTGTGTTATCTATTTCTGTACAGTAGACGGATTTGCTCTCAAAGTTAACGGTCTGCCAAAATACGACGCCGAATCCACGGTCGCGCAGTTACACAGCTTTCGTCATTTATCGAACGCACTTAAGGGCATACTGGGAGCCGATATTCTTGACAGTGCTGAAACCATAATTGTCCTCAAACACAATCTGTTAACGGACTATGGTGTGGGTACCTTTACGACACTGGTGAGAAGGTTTGTATCAGACGAAGCGCCAAAAATGACGTCGTAGGTCAAGGTGCCTAAGGTCGACAAGGAAGATAGCGAGAGATGAAATAATCCTACGCTATCTGTGGTTGCAAGTTTCCCCGGCAGATCTGCTGTGACTGCCAAAAGTGATATCGATCATGAATTCCTTCGTAGACGATGTGTGGTGGACCTCTGCAATGAGGCACTGTCGCCACTGCATGCAAGCAGATGCTCGCCGAATCAGAAGAGTTCTTTCAAACGACGAAACACCTTTAGTAAATCATCTTTTCCTTTCTCGAACTAGCGACTATGGTAAGGGCATTGAATCAGCTTGGTTAATCGATCCCCTTAAATTTCATAAACTACCTCATATCTTCATTGAACTCTCCCTCTAGCAGCTTTTATGAATAACTAGGTGCGACGACCATTCTCGGATGCAGCGCACTATATGAAAAGCTTCTACAAAACAGCCACTCGAGGCATGGTCCTCTGAACAGCTTATTTCATGTGTATACAAATCACCCAGGAGAAGAACCTTATCGCCTTGTTCCGGTCAGTCTATAGATTGTACAGCCAACTGTTCACCCTTCGCGCTGAGACGCTGTTGGACTTTGACTCGTGTAACTGGCTGGTAACGTTTAGGAGAACCAGAAATTTTGCAGTCTTTAACCCCGAGGTTTCATCGACTTCCGGTGGAAGGAGGAGACATTGCTTCGCTCTTGATATATATGTGAAGATGGGGACAACAATAAGCGGATATTATGGAAGGAGTTTGCGACTACATCCATGGAGGCCTATCGAGCTCATACGAAACCTTAAGAATACCTTGCTAACTGGACTTGTAGAATGGACGCAGGAGCAATTAGAGGCAATTGTTTTTCAATATCGAGCTGAAAAATCACAAATGGCTGCTGCCAGTCCGACACCTGTAACACTTACATGACCTAACAAAACCCATTTTTCAGCAGCTCTGGTTGAGACATTGAGTTTCGTCCACCGGCGACATATCATGGTTCTTTTAATTCCAGCCAACTTCCACATGAGGCCAACGTACACTGTTAATATGATGCTTGGAAACTGCTTCATCCTTTAACTAGCCCATGTCACCTTGCCTGCCCCACCTCAGCAACCTCTCATGGCACGTTCCTCGAGCGACTAGCTGCACTCAAAAATGCACGTATTAAAACTGATTAATCGTATATACCTAAAAGCAGGCATTGTCCAGCACACGGTTGTTCAGTTATCAGCGTTTCACACGCAGAGCAGGGCACACAATTATGTTGGTAAGACAAGACGCACGAATGCCATCAGTTTAGAATGCTTGTCGTAGGTTAGACGATGATGGTTTTGACAGACTTCTGTTTGACGGTCTTCTGACGAGCTATTCGGGAGTCCAGAAACACGTTGAAGCTTTTCAGAATGTCCAGGGTATAGACAACCTTACTTAGAGCAGGCAGCGGGAAATGGTTGTGAAAATGATTCGCAATGAAGTATGTGAGACTCGTTATTTTTCAAAAGGTTTTATAACCTTTAGAGCGCTCTGAAGAGAAGCGGGACATCATTGGAAAGATTTCTGTGTCAGGTGACAGAACCGGAGCGACCAGAAGGGTGGGTCGGCGAATATTAAGCGCAGCAATATGTCGAGTTGCCGGCAGGTAGTGATTTGGCGAAAGTATCCGGGATGATAATACTAGGTACAAAGAACGGCGAAAGTTGTTGGAAAGTAGGTGGGATACCAGCAGGAATTGGAACGATGGAATTTCCGCGTAGGCATGAGTAGCGTTGGAGCTAAATGAGAATGTCGCATGGAAAACTAACTATCTTAGATGCAGTGAAATTCGCAGCTTTGAAACAACGCATACGGCCGTGGAACAGAGGTGGGTGGGGGCACTAAATCTAGATAAGGTGCTCCGCTATTAATGGATGTATGTCTGATGACACTTAAATCGTTTGTATTGTATCGGGAATGTAGAAGTCGGTACGACGAGCAGAAGTGATTTCGTTGTTGCAAGAACGATGAGCGGACGTTTGAAGATGTAGGCGACATAAAGTAGACAACTCTACGGTAAGATGGTAGACTAAATGAGAACAACGTGCGTCGGTAGACTTAGAATCAATTTATACAAATCAGAAAGAAAGGCCACAACGCCATCCAGCCAAACGTGACATGGCGCAACAGAGGTTTACTTTCAAGTGCGAACCTCAAATGCGCACGATAATGTACGGTGAATAATGCCAATGGGCCTACCACTCAGACATAACTACGTTGCTTGCGTGCGCACAGGTAACAGGTATGACAGTGTGAAATTGTTTGGTCATACGGAGAGGTCGGGTGCCCACACACTGTTCGGCGAGTGGTGGAAAATTATGGTACTCATATAAACGAGGGTTTGTGTATTGAGGGAAGTTTACCGTAAAAAGCAGAGTTTCTGAATTGAAGTGCCGTCATGAACCCTGTGTATAAGATGTCATCGGTTGAAAATACACGTTGGGCGAAGTTGGTTCCAACTACCATAAAACAGCAGAATTCGTGTTTCACTGCTGCGGACACTCCACAGACTCGTGGCGGGACTTAACGCGCATAATATATATTGCATAACTACAAATAAATGACGGACTCCTGCAAAAAAGTGGCCACTGAAATCACATGCACAGGATAGGCTAGCGGCCTTATGTATCTCACGATCCGTCGAGAGAGTTATTCCACGCTCCACCATTAATTGCTACGGTGGCCCAATGGAGAACGTTTGAAGGCATTTGCTATAAACTCTTTGAATCATTTTCGAGAGTAATGTTTAAGTTTAGTGAACTCCACTGCTCGTACCGAAAGAGATGATGCACTAATGACGAGTAACCGCGAGGTGATTAAGCACAACGTACTATCATAATTGTAGTAGTTTGTCCGATTCGGTTTACAAAATATCCGGTTTGTTTGGCAATAGATACGACTACCCAAGAACTTAAGAAGGCGTCGGTAGTTTGTATTTTCATTCGAATGTAACTGCGGCCGTTTCGGAAACGCCATTAGCCGACTCTAATACAACCCCAACCAAAATCGGTCCAACACTGGATTCTGGTGTAAACTTGCTCAAATCCGAATCCCTGCCAATTATTGACAGATTTGGGCTGATCGAGATTCAGAGACGCCGTTGTTTACGGACCAGCGGACCTTCGCCCATCCGTACCCTCCATCACACTTACGCATTGTCACATTGCTCTTGCGTCCCTCATTGTATTTGGTAATTGCGTGTGGTGTGTGACTCGGCAGTTCAGGACTTTGTAACTTACGTTGGTTCAAATGAGGGTTCGATATTCTAGGTTTTAATTTTCTGATGAGTTATTGTAACTTAGCAATGAAGATTCGGGACTTGAGTTTTTACAAATTGAGCGCAATCCGCCCGAAACTTCCGTCTGGCCCACTTCGAAAAGAAGCACAGACTCGAGCTTCGCTGTTATTAGAGCTCATCAGCAGTGCATATCCTTGTCGGGTCGGAATTTGCACTCTGACCCTCGTGCTTTGAGACTGGCATGTAGCCGACATGCTTATCTGAATGGAAGGGCTGCGGTCAATGTTGGTGGTGTTCAAATATGAAGTGGTTGTAACTTATCACCATGTCAGTAACGAGCTCGTTTCTACCACTGTTTTTTACTTAGTGAAATAAGATTATTATTGGGCGAAGAATTCATTCGATGCTCGCTGAATTACGGATGCGAGTAGTTCAGAGCCAGCGTTTCGACAGACGCCGCGGATAGATCAAGTGTGCTTGGCGAAACTTTACTGGTTCCGAGATGTTCAGTGCCTGAAACATGCGATACTCAGAAATTTGTCATGACGAACCAACTAAAAAAGAGGTGGGTGAAACGTTGATAATTAGAACACATAAATCAAGGATAAAACTATAGGCAAAACGCACCAGAGAAAAATGCTCACTGTAAAACTAACTGGTGAATGAGAATGAGCCTAAATAAAAAG
>LOND01000444.1:5721-27885 GCA_014220965.1 Paragonimus kellicotti
CACCACTAGAAGTGTTGAACTCCCGAGACAGCTGTCCATAAACTCTCACCCTGCTTGCAGAGTGAGCATACAGTGATCTCAACAACGTATTTCCCTGGTACTCCCTTGCGAAGAAGACAGTTCCAGAGAACGTTACGAGCAACTGAATCGAAAGCAGCCTTCAGGTCCAAAAAGACCAAGACCGTCGGCTGCCTATAAGAGTGCCGATGTTCCAAGATCCGTCGCAAGGTAAAAATGTGGTCAACGCACCCTCGACCGGATCGGAATCCTGCCTGTTCTTCACGTATCTGGCTTTCTCTGGGTTTAGTGAGCCGACGTAAAATGAGGCCAGTGAGTAACTTGGAAGCAACAGATACCAAACTGATGCCTCTGTGGTTGTCACATAGACTTCGGGCCCCCTTTTTGAAAACGGGAATTACTGTTGACAAGCACCAATCGCGAGGTACCTCTTCAGTCTCCCAAATCGTCTGGAGGAGTTTAGTCAGTTCTGATATTAACCTTTCCCCGCCATCCTTGAACAGAGAAGAGGATGAGGTCTGGTCCAGGAGCCTTGTTACGCTTCAATAATTTGAGCTCTAGGACCACTTCTGCTTCCGACGGAGGGCCGTCTGGAATGCAATAACTGACCATTCGGGTCCCGTCGTCCACATAATCTGGTTGAGGCCAGCTGAACTGTTCTTCGAAATGTTCAGCCCACCTGTCAAGTCGACGCGATTGATTGGTGATAAGTGAACCATCTTTTTCACATATGGTCTCACTTACACCGACTCGACGACCAGTACAACCACGGATCAGGGAAAAAAGCCTTCTACAATTTCCAGATAAAAAGGCCCTTTCCATCTCTTTCGACTGTTCGACCAAGTAGTGCTCACGGTCTTTGCGCAAGCTTTTAGTCAGCTTGCGTTTAAGTTCTCGACGGTCGTCATCATATTCAGAACCAGGTGGGATCGAGCGACGCTTGTTCATGAGGTTTATCGACGCGTACGCGAGCTATCCGAGATGGCGGCGTGTCGCAGTCAATGGCGTACCTGCATCCATACCATTTCTAGTTCTTCCGCTTAGACTTCTATTAATTTTCAACCTTCTTAGTAACGTTTTCTTCTAGGATATTCCACGTCACTGTTGAGGTGAGCGGCAGCCCGAGCCACAGTACCTTTTGGTCAGGCTCATGGCTGATATGATGATGATGATGAAATTACGGACCCGATACACCCTACTTTTGTGCTAACGTGATATCGACTAGCAAACCTTGTTTAGTTATCGCAATGAAGTCATCACTTTGATGATGTGTAACGCATTTCATACGCATTATCTGGTTCGTACTACCAATTCAGCGTGTCCCTGACAGAACATCCGAGTATTTCACGTTAAGCGGCCTACCACCTAGGAAAAACAGTATGAGAAGCACTGGCGCACTCAGGCACACCTGTCACCCAAAGTTTCCAAACTTATTACTCAGAGTTGACAGTTGTGTAACATAGAAGGTTGCATGCGAATTAGATACTGTGTAGGGCTGTTCTAACTGAGACAGTAGCGGTCGTGGTAAACAGGAGTTGTGTAGATGGTGTCGTCTGCTCATGAAAAAGCTGACAGGCACAACGAAAACGCGAGATTTGGGATATTGATATGCGGAAACGGTTGAAACGCAGGATGTGCTTTAGCCGTCAAGATAGACTGTTAGATTACAGTAGAAGACCAGCTGAGTCCAACTATCAATACGACTCAATCCAGGAGTGCCAAAATATTCAATGCATTCGTCATTTGGGTAGAGACGACTAGTCACACACTACGAGTTTACAAGTTTAAGAAAGGACGACAGCCGTCTGACTTAAAACATGTCCCTCAATAGTTTACAGACGACGAGACCACACATATGTTCAGTCCTCAACAGAACCTATGAAGCCAAGAAAAAGACATGTTATTATGCCCAACAGCGGATGGTTGCGCGCCTTAAACTTGGCAAACACCTCTTAACCTTGCTTAGCGGAGTGGTCATAGCTTGTAACCACCTTTACTTTCTTTAATCCACAACAATGAACCAAGCGCAGTGTGACAGAATCTCGTCGGCACACAGAGTATGTTACCCAAATAGTGTGAACTGTGCACTGTCATTAACTCGCTCATCAATCGCGAATACGCACACTCTCCATATACGCACCGACGGACTGTCGAGTCAACCCACTCGACATCACTGACGTGCGGAGACAACAGTTACAGAACAACGAAGGTTTATATGTACCTTCAGAGAGAATGGGCGAAGTCATCAACCGGTGGAGGCAAGACTAAGCATGTTGTAAACTCTCCTCCCATACGATAATTGGAAGTCTGCGACGTCATACATAATGAAGACAGGCGAGTGCATTATGCCTTCACTATCCTAGGAATGTGCCCATCACAATCTATCACCACTATCTCTGAAAAGTGTCGTAAACAGAACGTCCAGACGTTTCAACAACTTAACCTTTAAGAACATATCAACTTTCGACAGAAGCTTACCAGGAATTCCACAACCAAACATGTTCAAACAACTTGATCATCCGCAGCCGAATGCGTTGGCTGAATTCGGTTGAGTTGTTTCTCAGCTCATTTTACAAGTGGGCACGACAGACTGCAAATCCGTGCAACCTTTTTTTCTCCACAGTCTCACTGACAACTTGTTGACGATCAGTGCAACTAGGAATCAGAAAAGAGGGCACTCTTGGAATAAATTTCCTCTCCACCTTTTTGGTTCGCTCGACTAAATCATATTTACGGTCCTAGCACACGCTTTTCATAGGTTTGCGTTTCAACTTCCGGAGGGCAAACACATCGGTAATACGAGAAACGCTCACTCAATAACCCAGCCCCTATGAGACAGGATGCCCACCAGTTAAATAATAGACAGAAAAGAAATCACTGTCGAATCTGTTACGCTTTCAAAGAAGGAAAATTCAACAAGTACATTCTGAGAACAGCTCAAAATAATCACTGGTATGCTTCGAAGATAGAAAAACACATATATACACGTGGTACACAGTGAAAAGAGTGAAGAATAGGCATCCAATCAATGGATCCACGTTAACATCGCCGTCCTACCTTTTCCGCTCGCTTCTGCGTTGTTTGTTTTCGTTGGGTCGTTTGCTCAGGTTGATGAATACGATTAGTTTTATCCGCAGCTTTGCGCTGCATTGAGGCGTTTGAAGACACCTGGCGGGCTGCTTGTTCAACGGCGATCACGCGCTCTCGATTACTGCTGCCGTCGGGAAGTCCAGCTGTAGGAGAATAAATGCAACCAAATGTGCGTTCGAGTGAACACAATGGGCCGTAAAGGCTTAAGCCACGTTGATTCATATGAGTGCAATCTACTCGCAACGCACACCGAACGCAGATCCACGGCTTATCAAAAAATAGTAAACAACGTGAACAACACTAGCCCAGTAGTAGCGATACCGTTAACATGACGGTAGGTTTTAATCTTCGTTACAACATCTGCTCCTAATTAGATTTGAGTGGCTAAACAGTGCCCAGTGTAAAAGCCGGACTCTAGACATACAGAAAAGATAACCATGATCACTTTCATAAGAGGTTGTGGCAGAAAGGGGATTGGGAATATCCACGTAATTGATGAAGTCGAAATAATTTAGACCAATGTCTAAACCTAGAAATGGAGATGAAAATCAATAGTGAACATTATTCTAACACGTGTGAACAATCGTATAGATGCAGCGATAGAAAAGCGACCGCATTCACAACACTCAACAAACAGCACAAATGGAAAGACTATCAAATCCATTAGGTGAATCTAACACACCGTTGGTTGGCAGAGCGACCAGTTTGAAGAGTAGATTTTTTCAACAGATGCTTCTTTACATCTCAGAATTGTCTTGCAGGGCCTTTACTGAGGATGACTTAAACTAATCTACATGAACTCCGGTTAGCCTACTGAAAATTGTCCAAACTTTGAATGCCTTAACAGCTACTACTTTAGAGCAAGGGTTAACAGCAATAGAATTTATTCCTTAGGTGGTAAGCGTGTCGTCGTCAACGATCTGAAGGTCATTCCAATGGTGATTTGCCATCGACTGGTCAGCCAATTCATTGTCCGAGTGGTCACGTTTCCCGTCTAATCAACATCCCGTAAAATTAGCGCATCGTCTAGCACTCGCTCATTTTCAACCAAAGTTGCAATGCAAGTTTCGTTAAGGGCCGGTCTGTCATCTGGCGGCTCACAATTAGTTCAACGCAACGTCAAATGCCCATATGCAATCCGCCGAACACAAGTATAATATATCGGGTTAAAACGCCACAACAAACGAAACGGGGGAGGAAACGAAGTCAAAAGAAATATTTTGTCCCACAAAAAGAGCAATCACTAATTTCGATTCCGCGTAGTTTCATACGGCAGCCCTAACTGTAGATAAGTGGTAACATTACGGAAACCTTCGCCACTACCACGCAAGCAGTCTGCTAACATAGACACCTCACCTATAGAACGGGAGGCGGTCAGTGACCAGCGAATACTAATTTGCAGCAGCAAATCCCTGTGGTGGAAGTGTGAATATCTGATTGTCCTGAGGGGAGTTGGGCGGAGAGCGCGTTGTGCACCAATCGACTCGGCTAAAGTCTAGACAGGCGGCTAAACAGGCTTACTTGCATTTAAAACTTGTCCGTTTCCAAAAACAAACAGATGGGCCACATTGATTCTTACATATTGCTCCCATCGTACAAGTGAAATTCTATGGGATATACTGATGATTGAAAATGGACCATCTTGAAAAACCATCCTCACGAGTTGAAGTTCCGCAGCCGTACAGGAAGACTGCGTCCAGCTACACTGCACACTCCGCACTTCAGGGTTATGCTGGTGATACAGGCGGCGGATGTCAGCCGATGCTACCTGAACTTTAGTAACGTGATTACTGACCTCAGCAGATGCACTAACAAAGTTGATACAACCATTTAGACAAGTAAACTTTCCGGCCAACTCAGAAGCGTAGCTAACGGTAATGAACGCATATACAAGTTCCAACCGATTTTGGAATACCGTCTTGCACTATGTAGAAATGAAGAAGCGATGGACCGGCATCGTTAACCTGTTGAAAACATATTAAGTCGTTTGTACTAGTGCTAATATTGGTGATACAGACTAGCGCGAAATCGTCAACATACAGGACCTGCAGGTTAAAATCAGAAAAATACCACTGAAATGGTGCTGAAATTTAAAATAGTAGTTGAGAATCGTGACCGCGTCAACTTAAGTCAAACAAAAAGCATTCGCCTCAGATGCACATAAGCCGTTGATAGACCTTCGCATACTTGTTAAGTTATTCGTAGTGGCAAGATTAGTGTGTGACTTATCAATACATTATCGAAAAGTCTGCCAAGGGTTGGTCAGTTACACTGGTAATACACACAAACACTCAAAAATTGCTACGATACAGTTAGTCGCTTCCCGATGTACCTATTCAAAGACGCTATCCACAGCCATTTTTGTTCTTGTCTGAACTTGTCAATTAGAGATGGTCAGAACGGAAATTTATCTGGAACCCCTTGTGCTCCTAATCACGAGATAATCGTCCACTTGAGAATGAATCCAACATTAAGTTTTTGTGCCATGCGGCGTTTGCTGCCATGTGATATGGGAGGCCGAATGTAGGCCGGATGCTCTCAGACAATCCAACCCAAGATAGAAGCGGCCGGGGCAACTTTAGGTTCAAATCGCGACTGTGTATTTGATGGTCGGTGTGAATACCGCCGAATTATATCGAGCACGTCGTCATAAAGAAACCAAGGAGAGAACTAAAATCATTAAACCCTAGAGAGTGACCTAAACAAAACGCTATGTCGAGTAAAAGTACTAACCGGATGTGGTGTCCTTCAAAACGCAATCTTCAGAATCACTAAACAGAAAAGCATCCATTTCATCCAGACGTATCCGGACAGCTCCACGAACAGTTTCACTTTTGGACGATCTTTCGAAATGTTTTGAATCTGTTTTCTGTCTGGCTTCAGCTTGAGCGCCTACTTTAGCAATATGCTTCGACGCAGGAATGGCCTTTCTTATTTTGTCTGGTCGGTTAGAACGATCAAGTTTGCCCTTAGATTCATCAGCCAGATACATTCCATCGCGATTATCAGACGGAAGAATTCGAACAGGGTGTTCAGAGCTCACTGGACGAGGACAGGAGTTTAGCAAACGAGTAGACGATGCACAGCAGGATTGGACAGGACCAAGACAATAAGAGCCAAAGAGTGAGGGATTTAGGACGGATAATGCGTCCTCGACAGTACCCGGTTTGATTTCATCTCTGAAAACGTACACCAGTAAGTAATGTGAGTGGATAACAGAAGCTTACAAGGAAGCACACAAAAATAAGATTAAAGTTAGAATAAGTTTCACAACACAACACATTTAAACTAAACAACAGACTAAAGCACATGCGGGAAGAACACTGCCACATTAAAACGGAACAGTTAAGGTAATCAGGGTTCTCTTATACACAGCGTGATTAATAGACGATGTTCTCATCACTGAGCAAGAACCAAAGAACAGTCCTGTAATATACTCATACGATCATGCGTTACCGGTCTGGGTACACCTGTGCACAACAGTATAACATGTTCATGCTGCTATATGGCAACGGTGTAGAAATCATCCGATATGATTCAAATAGTTAGTGATCACGGAAAAAGAACACAGTAATACTATTCAAATTCCCTACAACCCCTCATACACTGAACAAAATGAACATCCTTGTTCGATTCAACGAACCAATGTGTAAACTAGTGTCCGTGAGAATAAACAAACAATATATACAAACAAATGTACACGGTAAAAGAGGAGATACGGAACAGTAGGGATACGTGCAATCCGCCATGCAAAAGAAACATACATACGAAGTGTATTTGCGGCTAATTTTAGCATAGTAAGTGGGCCTAGGATGATGCTCGAGGAAGCGTTCAATGGCACTACACTGAGAAGATAATCATCTATGGTAGACGACGCCTTCATTAGAGCAACCTGCGGGAGATAATAAGAATACTAAACTTGAACGTGGAACATAAATTCCAACTGCTTTTGGGAAAACATTTCTGGATACAGCGGGTATTAGTGGCCCGAGAGCAAATGAAGTGGTAACCTTGACAAGGCCCAGAGCGAATAGGAGCACAACAGAAAATAACTACTTCTAACACGAGGTTGTCATGCGCTTTACGATTGCTTGGTACGTCCGAAGCAATCCTTCGGGGAGAGGACTACTAAGGCTTATCAGCTTTAGTGACAAGATAGTGTGGGGTAGCAGTGGGTGTCAGCTATTAGTTATCAAGGGACGCTCATAGACACCGTTCGAACAGGCGGATGAAATCCATTGGTGGTCAAGTAACACGTATCAAAGAGCTCATATGGAATTTCACAAAAAATTTCGTTGTCAATTGTAGATACGCCACATTCTAGCAATACCATCACTTTTGGTTTGCAACTGTTTATTCACTGAGAAAGCCTCAGTAAGTCCCGGCTGACGTGCACAGGTCGGTCGTTTTACGACCCTGGCGATTGACACTAAGCAACCTACTGGACACCATGTGACTACACTGCTTCTCAAGTCGCTTGCCCAAATCGAATTATCGTAACCTTCGAAAATTGAGAATGGAAAGCGTGATTTCAAACTGCAGAATAGTTGACACTGTCCGCAAACCGTTACCAGAAGCCATAGGAGGTCAAAAACAAGTTCACAAGTGTGCCTTTGAAGGTAGCATCAAAACTAAGAAAATAAACGCAGAAACAGTAGGGGTAAGAAATATCAAAAGCATCTGAGGCGAATAACATACATTGTCACTGGGAACTGAGTAGTTCAAACAAAAGCCACTGAATATCTACGCCAGGATATCAATTTTGCACACTGGAAAAAAGACGTTATCGACAACAATAATGAAGGAAAACCTTAGCAAATGAGTGAATGAGTGCAGTATATTGGGAATCTGATCGAATGAAGACGGTTTGGACTAAACAGCTAGACGAAAAGTCGGTCTTACTTTTTTCCATAACCACTTGTGCTCTCCAGTTCGTCCAGATCGATGTCGGTTTCTGATCCATCCTGGACTAATTCGGGGGTATCATTAAGACTGGACGATAATTTTCCACAGGCTGCATCAAGCTGTTGTTTCGCCTGAAATTCAGCGTTGGTGACAGCAATTTCCACGTTCTTCTCCTCCTCTGAATCACCTTGATAGCCGGCCACACCAGCGGCTCGCAGTACGGCTGTTGTGCAGGCATCTCGACTGCACTGGAATCCTTTCTTCTGATTTTCAACCGCCTTCATTTGCTTTTCGTAATTTTCTTGCATAAGGATTCGCATACGTTCTTCAATGTTGATCATGTCTGACTCACTTGTTTCGTTTGCAGTAACCTGTTTTGATTCACTACCACCTACATGAGAAACTAAATGCGATGAAGAAGTAAAGTTATGCCAGTGCAGTCTGAAAACGAACGCGTCACTTGAAAGGATACACATAGGCCGATATCTGGTTTAACTCTACAGTTACAGTCACCAAAAAGTAAGGGTCGACAACAATATTTACGGAAAACGCTTATCAGGTTTCTGCAAACCATTACCGTATGACGACCTGCAATTAGAATTTTTCATGGACGATACGGTTATCATCGAGTTTACCAACTTGAGCGCTAATTACTGGAAATGAACAACGGCGACAACACCTCAAAAGGAGCATGATGTGAGAAAACCTGACAAAATTCAACTGTCATTGCTATTGATAGATGTGAAACCTTCGTCAGCCAGGCCTAGAGAGGAACATTGAAGTCGTTGGCTAAAAACAGATCGAAGAGATAGAGTGATAGAGAGCATCGCGTAGGAAAAGTATATGGTAAATCAAATTCGTTGTGCTATTGCTGGGGTAACCTGCTGTAGAACAATGTCGACCATAAAGCATGGCCGTTCTGACCATCTCATTTCTGCGTTTCAGCGGCATGACAGTACTTGCTTGTTGTACAACAAAAACCTAGTGGTGTATAATGTAAAGTCTACATTTAATATTGAAGATAGCAAGTTGCAGAGACTTAAAAAAACTGTGCCGTACTCTAATAAAATTCACTAGAAATCAAAGTATCAAACTGCCATCTTGGGCAATTTTCACCCGGGAGTTGGTGGTTGTTTGAGGCGTGAAATATGTAAAACCAAGACAGATCAATGAATTTTTAGCAATCATCATCAACCAACTTCAGCTGGATACGGCGACAGACATCATGTCGCACTTGAGGGTCCACCGAAAAACAGGACACAACCAGAAATGCTTCCGGTAGCATTCTGTAATTATTTCATAACTAAATTAGACAACGTTCAGACGGAAAGCACTTACTAACACTATGCTTGCTCCAAACGGTATCTCCATTGTTTGAACAGAAAAGCTGTAGCTCCCGGACAAATCAATTAGCACATCTGTAACCAGGCGTAGTGAAAAATACAATCGAGTGCAATTCCACGAATGATACTTCTACAACTGGTTGACCAGCTGAAGATTCGATATACATCAGTCGCTACAAACGCAGCTGGATGCAACACATACATGAAAATTAACCCTGCATTAGGTCGAGACGCAAGGCCTGTATTTCGTCCCAAGCATCCAATACTCAATACCGCGATTCTAACGTTGATCACGAATTGCCCGTTTTCTAAGAAGAGGCCACAACCTAGTTTGTCTATTATTCGGCATAGTTGGCGCATCAGACTATACGCCACCCGAACTGCGAAACCTGTTTGTGAGACTGAGTGGAAGCAGATGCCTCGGAAATCTGGACCTAGTGGGGGCTTACCTTCAAACAGTCGTTGCAGAGGGCTCCAATGAACTGTTCACGATCAACCCAAACAGAACCCATTCAATGCAACTAGCCGTCCATCGAAATAAAGACAGTGAATGCAATCTTCCAGCAGGTGCTAGACACACTTTTGACGGAGGTACCAGCTACTAGAGTACATCTCAGTAA
This sequence comes from Paragonimus kellicotti, assembly GCA_014220965.1. Classification (NCBI taxonomy): domain Eukaryota; kingdom Metazoa; phylum Platyhelminthes; class Trematoda; order Plagiorchiida; family Troglotrematidae; genus Paragonimus; species Paragonimus kellicotti. Next base: position 15,698 of record LOND01000444.1, read on the forward strand.
GGTTACCATCATGGATCACGATCTGGAGCATCTGACGCAAACGCAAGTAGTGGTTATTCCTGAGATGGGGAGTATGAGTTCCAGTTGTGGACAGACAAACGCAACTTTCTAATGCAGCAGTAAGCACCTCAGGCTTAATCTCATTAAAGACAGTCGGTAACCAGACTTGGCGAACACAGATAATTCAACGGATGTCTTCCCCTAGACGTTCGTCTCCCAAATTAGTAAATCATTATTGTGGATTTCTACCCACGCATCACAAATTTTGATTTTCCCTCGATCGCCCGGTTACACACGGCAAATGGGAACGGTTTCATGAATATCAATAAGCCTTCAGTCTAGGAAAACAAGTTCACCTCGGATCTGCTGTTGACTCATTTTGACTGGTTTAAATGGTGGTCTCAGCCGACGCTTCAACTATAGAGTTGCCGCCGCAGCCCCCACTTTTTCTCAGACGGCTCTGAGAGGGCCCGAATGCTCGCTATCAGATTACTCGCTCACGTCGAGAAAAACAATCAAGTCAAAAAATACACTTCACTTTGCAGTGAAAAAATTCATAAAAATGCTTCGTACACGGCATTTCACTCTCTGGACCGATCACAAATCGTTGATCGCAATTGTTTGGACAAATAAAGGCATGCCAGCAAACAAGGTTAACCAGTTACAAAGAACGAGGACAATAATTATCACGAACGGCTTCAAGCTCGAATAGTGATCAACCGACAGCGCCCAATCGGCTCCAGTCTCAGAGTCCAAAGAAAGTCAGCGTTGTTAGTAATATCGAATCGGAAATCAGTCGCACGTTACCATTGAGGCTGAAATGAATCGAGAAGCAAAGAAGCGCAAAAAAAACGATCCAGTGAGCAAGTGCCTATGCGCAGATTACAAAGTTCACTAGCGCTGTGTCATAGGGGCAACGCGAACTAAATCCAACGTGGAGTCAGATTGGACGTGATTTACACGTCATTCATGATAAGGACACCACGGTCATCTGAATATCCACTCCGACGTTCACGCGGCAATTAAGGTAAGTTTATACAAATGAAACGTCGCTGCGCTGCAATGATGATGATGATGATGATGATGATGATGATGATGATGATGATGATGATGATGATGATGATGATGATGATGATGATGATGATGATGATGATGATGATGATGATGATGATGATGATGATGATGATGATGATGATGATGATGATGATGATGATGATGATGATGATGATGATGATGATGATGATGATGATGATGATGATGATGATGATGATGATGATGATGATGATGATGATGATGATGATGATGATGATGATGATGATGATGATGATGATGATGATGATGATGATGATGATGATGATGATGATGATGATGATGATGATGATGATGATGATGATGATGATGATGATGATGATGATGATGATGATGATGATGATGATGATGATGATGATGATGATGATGATGATGATGATGATGATGATGATGATGATGATGATGATGATGATGATGAGATGATGATGATGATGATGATGATGATGATGATGATGATGATGATGATGATGATGATGATGATGATGATGATGATGATGATGATGATGATGATGATGATGATGATGATGATGATGATGATGATGATGATGATGATGATGATGATGATGATGATGATGATGATGATGATGATGATGATACGAGCGGCTAAACGCAGACATCGGTGGTCAAATACCTGAAGACGGTTCACGTCCTCTACCTGAGCGGCCAGGTTTCGCTGCCGTAAAGTAATACAGTCCCTCATTTTTTGTGTTATGCGGGATTCTTAAGCTTCATAAAAATACCATAAGGTGTCTCAGATTAGCGAACACCGCCCTAGCCTTGGAAATACGCGCTTCTATTTCATTCCCTACACCTCCGCCGCCACCGCTGATGCAGCTTCCCAGGTATACAAACCGGTCAACAACCTCCATGACTTCATTATCTAACATTAAATCTACGTAATCACAACAATCTTGCAGAAGCACTTTGCATTTTGAGGCTGCAAAGCGCATTCCGAAGTAGAAGAAATAGCGTCCAGTGTTGTTTGTGCCGCTTGAAAATTGTCAAACAGCAACACCTTGTCGTCAGCATAATCAAGATCAGTCAGTCTTTCACCAGGTAGGAGGTCCACGCCGGCATCATTTGAGTGCCGCAGACAGTCCTCCATTATTTCGTCTATGACGAAATTGAACAAAAATGGTGAAAGGGGACAGTCCTTGACGTACGCCGCTCCGTGAGCTGAAGTATGGGAATAAAGCGCCGACAGTATGTTCACATACTTGGTGGGTACACCCCTGCGTTTAAGCGATTCCACCGATCCACCGAATCGAGCGCATCTTTATAAATACGACTATTTCTGTCATTATACCCAGAGTATTCATAAAAAGTCAAGGTTGCAAACAGCTGTTTTCGGTAATTCTCATCAGGCATATACAATTACAAGAGATTCATTGGACTTATATATAAAACAGGAATATGGTTATACGCAACGTTAATAGTCATGGAAACTGGATGACTGTCTACCCGGGTGGTTGGTGGGTTTGTGTGAGTGTGTCTTGTTTACATGAATCATATGACTGATAAGAATGACAGAAAACAGCTGTTTGCAGCCTCGACTTTTTGTGAATACAACTGTTGGCCGGCGGTACACATGACGCTGCTCCAGAATTTGACGAAAATAAAAATGTGATCTATACAACCCGCCCAGGGCGAAACCCTGCCTGTTCTTCCCTAATGTTTACCTCCCGAACTGCAGTGAGTCGACGAAGTATAATGGATGCCAGAACCCTTGAAATGACTGGGGTCAAACTAATTCCCTTATGGTTTTCGCAAGAGCCCCGGGCTCCTTTCTTAAATATGGGAACTATTATCGAGTGACCCCAGCACGGAGGGATGGTCTCCGTCGTCCACACAAGTTGAAACAACTGAGTCAATGCCTCTACTAACGCCTCTCCACCTTTGAAAAGTGCCGGCACGAGATCATCTGGGCCAGCAGCCCTATTACGATTGAGAGCCGAAAGGCAATTGCGAACCTCAGTCTCAGTGGGTGGTTCCAAATCTACCGACCAGGGTGCTACATCACAAGTCTGTGGCGGCAACGCAATAGAAGCAGCAGGCCAACTAAATTGACTCACAATGTTCGCCCACCGCTCTAACGTTCAGAACTTGTTAGAGATGAGTGTGCCACCTGTCTCGCTTATAGCTTCACTGACAGACGGTGGCTTTGAATGGCCGGGAGATTCGTCAGGAATGTTGGTGTTCACCGACACAGCAAGTATCTCCATCGAGAAGAAACCCTCTCAGTCGCAAACTCTTGTGTCATGTTGATTTCTGTGATTTCAACTTGGAGAGAAGTCCTAGTCGAGGGGTCATCGATTGGAGTTAACAGACAGTAACTGTCTCCTCTCGAGGCGATCGGGCAACCTGATCATTACTCACAAGCGAAAGTGGTTGAGCGTTCACATATAATTCGGTCGTGCCTAATGTGAGGTCAATGGCGCAGTGGTCAACACGGTTGCCTCATGAAAGCGTGGTGGGAGTTCTAATCCCGATCGTGCAGTGCTGATGAGCTCCAGCGAGGGCGTCTAATGCTTCATATTTGGAAGAAGCTGATTGGAAAATCTATCTGAATGCGATGGTTAGGTCACGTACTCCGCATGCCAGCTGAGCGTTTACCGTACCGGGCATTATATACTGAGACCACCAACAGTTGGGTGAAACCACGTGGGTCAAGCGACAACGTGGTCACGAAATATGAGAACCCTGACTGCTCCACTGAGTAAAGTGGGTAGGTGTCGCCTGCCTGGATGGGGTCCTCGTGATCACTCAAACCGCTGGTTGGAGACGCTATCCGAGATGGCGGTGTCGCAGTCAATGGCGTACCTGCATCCATACCATTTCTAGTTCTTCCGCTTAGACTTCTATTAATTTTCAACCTTCTTAGTAACGTTTTCTTCTAGGATATTCCACGTCACTGTTGAGGTGAGCGGCAGCCCGAGCCACAGTACCTTTTGGTCAGGCTCATGGCTGATATGATGATGATGACGTTCAACTTGAAAAGACTTCTGTTGTCTTTTTTCTAGTGGATCGAGTTTCCGGACGAACAATTACGTTATACTCCAGTTACTTATGAATAACCCACTTTAACACGTTGTTGCGATCTAGTTGTTGTTGTGCCCACGGACCCTTGTATCTGTTAGTTGAAGTGCGAGTAAAATTTGGGTCCAGTAGCTATCTGGGTTTTCGTAGTTAGAACCGTTCCTTTTAGCAGTCTGGGATAGACTGGTACACAAACTTTAACGCAGGCATGGTCAACTTCCTAGCAGTTAGCCGTTGTGACCGGCGGAACCGTCGACCTCAGAATTTGAAAACGGGGACATAACGAACTGGTATACGATCTGAACTTAGGCGTGTACTGACAAAAACAACAGTGCTGAATGAAGCAACGCCAAAGATAACTGACGGTTTTATGGTCCACGTACAACTATAATGTGGAGGTAGATCAGGGACGCGTACAATGTCTGAAATCGGCATTGGTTAAAACTTACCTAGGTTTAGTGTACAGTTGCAACATCCACCCACTATCACAGAGTGAAGTGGTGCACAACCTGTTACCTAGGCGTGAGTCGACGTCGCTTAGTTGACGAACCCTGCAGTTTGTCTCTCGTCAAAATGACTATATCGAAACTGTATATCCGCTTCAGAAGCGCAGCACAAGCTGAATAAACGGCGCCCTCGATAAAGCTGTGAACGTAACCAATTGATACACAGATTAACGGTGTCCAGAGCCAGTCTTAATAGAGCTTGCCAAGTGGACGACACAGAGCCGACTACTGACACGAAACTAATCTACCAATGTGGCTGTGACCGCTGTATTGAGGATGATAACTAAACCCCCGTAGTGGCCAGAGCGTAGCCAGAAGTACACCAGTATTGGGTAAACAATGTAAGCACTATCAGTTCGATACGTTGACTACTGTCCTACATTTGTAGCCTCTGATACACGGCAGACGTCAATCCTAGAAGAGTATAATGTCCACGCGCTAGTAACCAGCTGAATAGTCCGTTTTAGAGAGCTAATATTGAGCATACTCACATTAAAAAGTATCCTTGGCTTAAGAAGGGGAAATGAGAACTAGATCCTACGGGGTGGGATTCATTGGGACTTGAGTTGAAAGCATATTATCCGAATCTTAGGGAAACTTACGTTGAGTGAAATGTTGCACGATATCACTGGTGGAGATTTCACATGAATCATTTGCCTGAAGAAAAAACAAGGCATTACGTTTGGCCAAACTAACATTACTTACGGGGACAAAACAAACACTAACCAGTTCAATATGCAGATAGCATAACAAAACACTTTTTAGGATAAAGCGATCGCTTGCACTATACTGACAATACAAAAATAAGTCGGGTCGTTTGAATGGAATTTAGTCGAAGTAGCATACCCTGCTTGTGGGTCTTGGGAAGACCGTACAGTTGAGGCAACGAGCAGCCGCCGGGTTTTAGGTATTTGTATGTCTTTTCATCTATCCAGCCATGTTTAAGAATTACTTCTAACTGGTGGCAGATTCTTTCTTCTATTAGGCAGATGTTTTCTTCTTTGTCTAGGAAGTTGAAATTTTTGTCTATCACTTCAGGATTGATAACATTTTTTCCACGTAGCTCGTCTTATCCATGACTACTGTTCCGGAATTAACGCCGACTAACGTCGATAATTTTAATTGCTTCGAAAATAAACTCACTGATGTAGCTTATGAGTGTTTGCATACTCGTGTGAACGACAGCCCGGCACATTCGGGCTTTGCAGGAACTCAGATCAAAAAATGTTGTAATCCTCAAGCCAGACAAAAGCTCCGGAGCAGTAGTCATGGATAAGACGAGCTACGTGGAAAAAATGTTATCAATCCTGAATGATAGACAAAAATTTCAACTCCTAGACAAAGAAGAAAACATCTGCCTAATAGAAGAAAGAATCTGCCACCAGTTAGAAGTAATTCTTAAACATGGCTGGATAGATGAAAAGACATACAAATACCTAAAACCCGGCGGCTGCTCGTCACCTCAACTGTACGGTCTTCCCAAGACTCACAAGCAGGGTATGCCACTTCGACCTATATTAGCCATGTCAAATTCACCTCAGCACAAACTGGCTAGATGGTTGGTCGAGATTTTGAAGCCAGCCATTCAAAAGTTTGACAGCTATAGTATCAAAGACTCGCTGCAACTTGCGGATGAGTTGGAACGAATCAATATCAAGAATGAACATATGTGCTCCATAGATGTTCAGTCTCTCTTTACCAATGTCCCCCTGAGAGAAACTGTTGACTGTGTGTGAACGTATTGTTGCGGAAAATATTCCTATGCCCATCCCAACTGATTATCTGAAAACGTTACTTTTATTGTGTACGGAGAATGTTAGTTTTAATTTCCTAAACACACCGTACAGACAAATCGATGGAGTAGCGATGGGGAGTCCATTAGGCCCCTTCTCGCTAACTTTTTCATGATCATGATAGAAGGGCAACTGAGTGATATCATCTCACAATTATCATACTATAGACGCTATGTCGATGATACGTTGGTCATTGCCAAAAGTCGAGAGCTATCTGAACAATTTGTCCTGCGGCTTAACAGCGTTCATCCCAACCTCAAGGTGACGTGTGAACCAGAGGCTGGTGACAGTCTGCCTTACTTGGACATACTCATCACACGAAGGGCTGACGGATCAATAAAGCGGGCATTTACAGGAAACCAACATGGTCTGGTCAGTATATGCATTTCACTAGTTTCAACCCGGTGAAATATAAGCGGGGTGTAGTGAGAACATTGTTCACCAGAGCACGCCGCATTTGCACATCCGACTGTGTTGAGCAAGAGTTAGAAATGCTTAAGACGACTCTGGAGGGTAATGGGTACCCCAGAAGCTTTATTCAGCGTCACAGCGAATGGAGGCCCAAAGCAGTAAGAATGTTGATGTCCCAAAGAAATTAGTGTACATTGAGCTACCCTTCAAAGGGGATATCGCGACGATGCGAACAACCCAACGAATTGTCTCTTCGTTGAAACGTACTTACAACGCAGCCGAATTGAGGGTCCTTAATAAGACTCGCAGGTTACCTGTGCCTACAATCAAAGGAGATCAACCTATTGGCGCCAAATCACACTGTGTTTACCAATTCTCATGTAACTGCGGAGAAAGTTACATAGGCAGAACCGATAGATCATTGACCTCAAGAATGAAGGAACATGTACCTAAGTGGGTTCACAAACAGGTCTCAAAACCGGACACTTGTAGTCACAGAGAATCGTAAGCCCCAGCTTCGTCGATCGGACGACACATCCTGTCAACTGGCCACAACGTGGACTTGACCTCAGCCTTCACCATCATAATGCGCCACCACAACCCACGGTTCCTAAAATTTGCTGAAGCCGTCGCGATAAACCGGTTCAAACCTGTGTTGTGTGTACAAAAACAATTATTTGTGAACCTGAGGTTGCCATGGTCCTAAGTCGCTGCGAGTGTCATTCAGATCACACGATTGGACGTTTTTGTTATTGTTGGTTTCTTTGTTCCTACCCCCCACCCCAAGTACTGTAGACGTTAAATTGGAAGTTTCCCGTGTTATTGGTTATTTGGTACTGACGAGCCAATACGAAATGCTAGCATCTACCAGTGTTCGTCTTCTAACTGTTTTGTTCAAATTACTGAAGGGATATAACTGTTTTAAAAATACCAGTATTAACCACTTCAAGGAGAGCAAATGTTTACACATTTCTTTCACTCTGTATGCAGCAGAGAGTTCTCCATTTGAAAATATCGAAAGGACATACGAAGCAACGACAAAAAGTTTCATAAAGTGAGATCGAAATCCCATTAGAAATCCTTTTTACTTTACAACGTGGTGGCTTCTGTTTATGTGCTTCTTCAAAACTTTGGCTTAAGAATAATTTAGAAAAGACTAGACGGTGATAATTTGGATTTCAGCTGGATCCGAAACAGCCAGGAAAAGCGGCATACCGAAACACGACGAACGGTCTACAAGCTGCCCTACGACGACACGCCAGCAGCTCGGAAATTTCGCATCCGTACTTATATTTTCGTTTTTTGATATATAAATTGAACATCACTCACAATTGATCGCAGCTGTCGCATTCCCATAGACTTTCCAGTCGGCCCCTTTCGAAAAGAAGCACTAGACTCGAGTTTCGCTCTCATTAGAGCTCGTCAGTAGTGCATATCCTTGCCACTGCCGGGACTAGAACTCCGGCCACGCTTTCATGAGGCAACCGTGTTGACCACTGCGCCATTGACCTCACATTAGGCACGACCGAATTATCATATGTGAACGCTCAACCACTTTCGCTTGTGAGTAATGATCAGGTTGCCCGATCGCCTCGAGAGGAGACACAGTTACTGTCTGTTAACTCCAATCGATGACCCCTCGACTAGGACTTCTCTGCAAGTTGAAATCACAGAAATCATTGACTTGTTGAGCGGTATTTTGATTACTGATGAGTAGTAGGGGATTTTGGTTTTTATATAGATTGAACATCACCCACAATTGATCGCAGCTGTCGCATTCCCATAGACTTTCCAGTCGACCCCCTTTCGAAAAGAAGCCCTATTTTAGGAACTGAATCTTGGCCAAATTAAGACTACGTAGCAGTGACAAACGTTCCATGCTTGAGAAATCTTGTTGGCGCGGTCGATCTCCAGGATCACTTGATGGAAGCCACATGGGACAGTGAGACGGGTGACTGACTGAATCCCGCGTTCCCGGCGTGGTCTCGTAGTTCAAGGTTTTAACATGCTCTTTCTGTCGGTGATCTGAATCCGGCTGAAGTAAATATTTTTCACAGTTAGATCCTTCCTAGATGATCGTATCAGTCAGGTTTAGTCGAAATGTTTCGTAAGTTAGTCTCAGTATTTTGCACACTTTCCCGATCGTCTTTGTCGTCATAAGAAACGGTGCTGCACACGTTTTTCACGATTGTCTTTCAGGAGAGTTGAGGTACACATGATAATGCATAGAAATTAACTGACTCAGGGAACTCGGGTTTCTAGCTTAACATCCGTGTGCTAATTGTTAAACCACTGGAATCTGGATGACAAGGGCATCGATCGGTGTGGATTAGAGACACTGTCGCTGTCAGGATGATTCTGCAAACTGAGCATTGCCTAAGTGTTTACATATAATTAGTGATGTTTGACACAAAATCAGTGAAGCATTGTTTAACAAGCTCTCCTTAAAAATTCAAAATACGGCCGGGTTGGTGACATGCACTACCAACAGCCTGTGAAGAAGATGAAATGTACGTATGGAACCGGCGTTCTAAATGAAGAAACAGAAAGTATATGAATGCAAACACTGCACCAAAATTGTGACTAATTTAAAACAGTAAAAAGATCTCCAACAACGCATCAACCTTATGCCGTAATTCGGGGGTTGGTCGTGCTTAGAAAATTGAATGTACGCTTATCTATGCCTTCGACAACCACCAGGTGACAACGATAATCGGTGATAAAAGAAGGGACTCGTCGCACAGCATCAACATCGTCATCTAGGACGACGGTTCAACCATCACAGTGTGAAGATTAGACGCCAGGTTACTTTTGTGGGAAGCCTGGGTTAGAAGAAATTAGAATATATCATCAGCATTGACGTTTACTGAATAGATAGGTGGTAACCAACTCAGCTGGAACAAGTCGACAACGATTGATCAAACAGCGGTTCCGTCAGTTCGTTTTATTTGCTCGAAACCAGTTACAGTCGACAGGCAATTCCTCGAACAGTTGGACGATTAACCTGGACATGTACTTCAACCATTGTGGACTACATGAGTCACCGGTCTAGGCATCACGAGGTAGACGTTGCAACAGCCTTATCAATCGAGAATTCCCTGGCTGGATAGAGCTATCACAAAAAACCCACCTTCCTTGGCGAATCTTCGAATTATTGAGCTGCTTCTATCATAATCTCATGCAAAATGTACTAGGTGCAAACAAGACTTGGACTTGTTACCATCAACATTTAAACAGTTCCGCAGACAGATCAACAGACAACTCTCGTACGTACTTCAAGAACCTCGCAATCGATGTCTGTTGTCCTATTAGAACACAGTTTCAGGGTTTTAGCGCAGTTTTACAACTTCAGTCTTCGCTAGCACGTACAATATGCGATCATCTGAAGATCCTACAGCTCAAGCCATTGATTAAGCCGGTGTTGGAATTTCCCTGACCACATACTCAGAAAAATCGCCACTTGACTAGTTACACAACAACAGCCGTCATTGCAATGTTAGACTACGGAGACATCCATCTAAACGCTGTCTGTATATTAGTACGGCATATACCACACAAACTGTGGTCCAGATGCAGTCATAAATGACTTATCAACACACCAACCTTCTATACACAGCGCGGCGCACGGACATTATAGTACCGATTAGAAACTTGGAAGCTCAAATAGGTAGGCCAACAGCCGGCGCGCGTGATTTAAATGAACCACACACTTACGATGTTCGGCAAACAAAAAACAGAGAATGGCTGTTGCATCCCTGATTTGATAACCGTCTGCCTTTGTCGAGTACTAATTTTCGGCATTCCAGACGACAATGCGGTAATTGGAAACCTCCATCGACACATTAATCTTGTGTACAGAATGACCACATAGTTGTCAACTATCAGTGGCGTGACTGTTAACAAGATTGTGGGCCAACCTGGGGCACCTGTAGGGATCCGGATTATGCACTGGAATGGGCCAAGTTCACTTGACAATTTGACAGAGAACCAGTTCGTGATCGAACATACACTGACGTATCTGGATTAGCGAGGATAGAAACACCCTACAATCAACAGAGCACGCCTGCTTCTAGCTTAGGACCTTCAACATTAAACAACATTGAAGCACATTGACCACATGCAAGGCAAATACGGCGTTCTCCAACTTACGCCGTCTGTAACATCGGCATGACGTCTTCCTGTGGAAGAGACAGGCGAAGCCTTGTCCATCCGCACGGAGGATCATCAACATCATCAGCGGTTTGAGTGATCACGAGGACCCCATCCAGGCAGGCGACACCTACCCACTTTACTCAGTGGAGCAGTCAGGGTTTCATATTTCGTGACCACGTTGTCGCTTGACCACCACGTGATAACTATATTGGTAGAACAGAAAGGATGCTTAAAACCAGTGCCAAGGAACACATTCCAAATTGGTTGAGAGTTGCGCTGACTCACGCGCCAATAAGTGACACTCATTGAGGACGAAACGCCAATTCATCCATTGAAAGACACTTATCGACTACAGGTCACAGTGTCAATATCGCATCTTCGTTTAAGGTCTTGATGAACGCTCACAGCTCACAAATTCTCAAGTACATTAAAGCATCCCCGACCTATACTGCTACCTTGACGAGGTGGTCGGGCTTGTGTGCTGTTTCGATCCGGCGGGCTATGCTGACTAGGACTCCGGTCCTTCCAGGTTCAACCCTGTCAGACAGGCCAAAGGGGAGCAGCCAGACGAAAAGCAGTTACACTCATAGGATTGTATGTCGCACTACTGACCGCGTAGGAGTGCTTAGGTAGTGAGGCACGATCCTATGGGCATACAGCAGAACTATTTTTATAGTTGCGGCACTGCTGTCTTCCGTATCAGGAAGAAGGGGTTAGAAAAGGTACCCAAACAAAGAGCACTCCGATCGCCCAACGGTTGACCGTGACCGCCGGCGTATTATCCAATACGGTCGAAAAACATCTGATATCACTCAAAAGCCCGATGTAGCTTTGAGTTGATCCACTGTGCGTAGCAGTGCTTAGAATCGGACGTCAATGTCTTATTCACTGCACCCTCGGGCTAGGCAAGCCCTCACTGCCAAGTGAGTCAGACTTTTGAGTCATTGGCTCCGGGTGGGGTCCCTCAAGTCAACCCCCTTCCGCGGCATAAACGACCGGGAAGTATCAGAAGTTATCGCTCTCCCGACAGTGACATTACTTAACCCAATACGACTTTCTCCTACTGTTTTACCCCTCCCCCATTTCTCCTGCCTTTCATGTGCCTTCGGGCGATGATTGTTTTATGAAGTCAAGACAATTGGTAAACATTGGCGCCTTAAATGTCCGCACTCTCCGACAAGTCGGTCAGCAAGCTGCTCTG
>LOND01000444.1:29551-52069 GCA_014220965.1 Paragonimus kellicotti
AGATGGGTTCCGCAAAATCCACATGGAAGTGTGACCACGGATGTTCGAGTTGCTTCCATGGCTGAAGCTCGACGCGCAGCGGGTTCTTGGCGGCTTCGCGGCCGCGGATGCATCGCTTAACCAGATCCTCAACTCGTTTGTCGACGCCCATGCCAGTAGACGTCGCTCCCGGCGATCGTTTTCATGCGTCCCGCACCAGGGTTTCCGGAATGAAACTGTCTGAAAGCAGATTGGCGTTGAATAGGGTGAGTGACCGAGCTGATTCGTATAGAATACGCTTCGCACTATCAAAGTGCAATGTTACTTTAAGACGGGCATTTCCACCCTTGCCTTCTTTATTGCAGGTAATCCGCTTGAGACTGTGGACGGTTTCACATACTTGGGTAGCACTATCTCGTCAGCTTGTAATATTGCTGATGAGATATCAACGAAGGATAGCAAAGGCACGAGTTGCCTTTGCCAACCTGCGTCATCTGTGGCGTCGAAAAGACGTTCGATTGTCGCTGAAAGGAAGAGTATATAATGCTTGTGTGCGTTCTGTTTTGCTCTATGGTTCGGAGACGTGGCCTGTTCGCAAGGAAGATATCAACAAGCTTGCTGTATTTGACCATCGTTGTCTCCGCCAGTTAGCCCACATTAAGTGGACTGATCGCGTGAGCAATACGGCAGTTCGCCGGCGCGTATTCCGGAACGCTCGGGATGCGCGATCGATCGGTCAACTACTCACGTTGCACAGCCTGCGATGGTTAGGTCACGTACTCCGTATGCCAGCTGATCGTTTACCGTACCGGGCATTATATACTGAGACCACCAACAGTTGGGTGAAACCACGTGGACAACTGCAGGAAAACTGATTAATGCATTTCCCCGTACCATGAAGCTAGCAAAATGGTTGGTTGACATTTTAAAACCTCTTCGACAAAAACTGTGTGCATACGTTGAAAGACACTTTTGAATTGATACCATATATTGAAAACCTGAATATTGCCAGAGACACGATGTGTTCTATTGATGTTAATTCTTTATTTACAAACGTGCCACTGCGCGAAACGATAGATTTCATATGTGACTTCGTTTTATCCAACTCCATTTGTCTTCCAATCCCTGTTGACTATTTGAAGCGTTTACTTTACTATGCACGGAAAATGTGAGATTCTATTTTTCGGGTAAGGGCTTTCAACAGATAGATGGCGTAGCCATGGGAAACCCACTCGGCCTTGTTTTAGCCAATGTGCTAATGTAATGCGCGACCGAAACTAGTTAACGCGCACGGATTGAATTAGAAGTGGTAATTATTACATGGCCGCTTTGTTCACCTTTCAGATCGCTACGTCAACGTCGTGCACGAAGACCCCGAAGCAACGGACAGTCAAACAAGCAAGGAGGACAATTGCACCTAAATGTAACTCTGTCATACCCTTGTACCTTATCCTTTTTGGTTACTCTAGTACCGCTGCGTGTTGCGTAATACATCTTTGGATACAATATCTACCTGCTCTTCTGATTGTATGTTACATTCATTGCCAAAGTTGAACAAACACTACTTCCAGTTGTGGACGAACTGAAACTCTACAAACGATATGTCGACGACATGTTCTTGATTGGACAAGACAAGAAACAAGTAGAAAGAATGATTCAAGCTTTTAACTCAGTCCACCCAAATCTCTCAGTCACAGTTGAGTACGAAGGTGAGAACAGTTTGCCCTTCTTGGACATCCTGGTTAGACGCCGTTCAGACGGATCTATCGAACGTTCAGTGTACCGTAAACCAACATGGATGGGACAATATATGAGCTTCATGAGTTTTGTACCTGTTGCATACAAAAGGCCACGTACGTTGTTCTATAGAGCGTCAAGAACATGCTCCCAGGATAGATTACAAGCCGAACAAACAGTGTGGCATGAAACGCTTTGTGCTAACAATTTCCTAGAATATTTCATTCGGAAATGGGACAAATTTGGAAGAGTAAACGTGACGAACAGTTGTTTTCGATAATTCATCATCAGATAAATACAATTATATAGATTCAGCAAAATCAAAACTGGAACAAATTTACTCCTGCGAAAAATGCAACTGTGGAAGTCCCTAAAAAAGCGGTCTACATCAAACTCCCCTTCAAAGGTGATAGTCTGATGAACACCTTTGGAAAGATTATCAGTGCCGCGTTAAAACGTGTGTATAATGCAGCAAAGCTTGTCTTGCTCTCACAAACGACTAGGTTGCCTCTACTCCCGGTCAAAAAGCAAATCCCTGTTTTCTACCAGCCATTGTATCTATCAATTTTCCTGCAGTTGCGGAAACATATATTGGTAGAACAGAAAGGATGCTTAAAACCAGGGCCAAGGAGCACATCCAAATTGGTTGAGAGTTGCACTGACTAACGCGCCAATGAGTGACACTCAGCGAGGACGAAACGCCGCTTCATCCATTGCAAGGCACTTATCGACTACAGGTCACAGTGTCAATATCGCATCTTCGTTTAAGGTCTTGATGAACGCTCACAGCTCACAAATTCTCAAGTATATTGAAGCATTGTTGATCAGCCGTCGACAGCCGGTCCTATGCGCACAAAACAACTGACTGTCAACCTTTGTTTACCGTGGGTTTAGCCGTGAGTACCAATCACGATCCAGCCCGATTTGTACTTTTAATCGTTTCATTTAAGTCTTGTTGGTTTTGTTTTCATGCTAGTCACACGTTTACGACTGACGAGTGTGCGAAATGAATTCATATCGTAATTTGTGTCTTCTGACTATTCTATTCAAATATTTCCATTTTTTTCTTTTTAGCTGTCAATTTAATTATAAGACGAATAAAGCCATTCTTGCGGGCTTCACATTTTCAACTCTCTCCGGCTAGCTGAATCAGTGCGTTTGTTCCATCACCATGAGTTATTCATCTTACAATTTTATCGGGATGGAACGGGTCTTACGATCTAACCGATTTGACGACGATCCAAGTGTCGCAACGACCTCGAAACAATAGTCCCTGTGATATCAATCATTCACAAGTCTCTTTGCTGTGATGAACGCAGTTGAACCTAACAAATTAGACACCAACTAACTACATATCTCCATCCGTGTACGAGTATATTGCCAAGTACCCTACCTTTGAATCAGCTATATCAACCTTCGATATAATCTATATTAAACATGAGAACAAAATCTTCACCCATCATCTCCCAGCTACGTGCAAACAAGAGACCAGCCAGTCTTTCGACGAATACCTTCAGAAACTGACATTATTAGCGAAAGATTGCAACTTCAAATCCGTCTCTGTTAAAGAATACCGTGGCGCCGCTATCATTGATGCTCTCATCAGCGACCTGCGGTGTAAAAACATAAATCAACGACTGTTAAAGAATAAAGTCCTTGATCCTGAAACTGTCTATAACCATGCCAGCACTTTAGAGATGGTAAGTCAGCAATCACAAAAAACTGTTAGCTCTTCAAGTTTCGCAGCGTTCACTGAGGAATCTACGTAGTTCTATGAACCTGCTTATTCTCTGGTGCAATCTGAAAAAAAAAATCTCTGCTGCCAGGAGTAGCAGTTGCTATTCCTGTGATAATGACAGACCTATTCGAGTTCATTGTCCGACAGGAGATTTGATCTGCAAGTGTGGGAAGTAAGGCCATTTTCAGGAAGTTTGCCGTTCTAAAATATATTCAGCATGTAACGTCACTGATAAATCATCTACTCTTCACGAGGACTGTTACAGCGACGCCCAAATGTTTGAACAATGCAATTGTGGATCTTACAGTAAACAACATCCCAGTTCAATCATTTGCGGACACTGAAAGTCTGGGGAGCTACATATCTGCTGCAGCAGTGAAAAGACATTAGTGGAAAATGTCGATATCTTTCAGTGAAATCACTATGGCTTCTCTCCGTCTGTCAAGTCACATTCAGAGCCATTACTTTGTCAGTAGTCGGTACCAGAATCATCGCTATCCTATAGTTAAACCATTTGCCCTCCCCGACCATCCTGGAACACGACTTCCTCAAGTTGCATTTGAAAGTTGTAATACCCTTCCATGGTGATAACCCTCCGTTTTCGCTATGTGGCCTGTTGGCCGCTCAGGTCGGAAAAACTTCCTCGTTTGGAAATCTCGCGCCTAATTGCAAACCGATAGCAACAAAATCTTGACGACACTCACCGAACGACGAGTTTTATCCGATCGGAGGTTCGAAGACTGCTGAGGGACAAAATAGTTAAGTTTTCCGTATCTCCGTGGCGCGCTCAAGCATTGGTTACTAAGAACGATAACCGTAAAAAGAGGATGACTAGTGAGTACAGACAAACCATCAACAGGCACACTTATCTGGATGCCTATTCTTTAAAGAAAACTGAGGACACGATAATTAAAAAAATATATCAAACTATGCTGTGTACAGTGCAGAACGTTTCCAAGGGAGTCATTAAACCAAATCCAGACCATTGACAACCCCTTCAAAATTTATCTCTATCCTGCAACCTGAAGTTCAAACAGCGTGCCGTTGGTTTGTTCGCCCATCATTCCCAGTGGATTTCTCATTTCTCGGATGAAATTCGTCCGTCCTAAAGAACAAAAATGAAGTCGTCTTCTGCTTCGAATCGTTAAAGGAAGAGTTGGAGAAAACCATCGTTACGATGGTTGATCGCATCGTCCCCTTAGTCATTGAGGCAGATGCTTCTGATTTCGTGATAGCCGCCACCCTTAGTCAAAATGGAAGACCGGCTGCTTTCTATTCCAAAACCATTTCACAAAGTGAATGGCATTCAACCGTAGAAAAAGATTATGCTATAGTTGAAGCTATTCAAAAATGAAGACATTACTTGCTGCGAACTCACTTTCGACTGATTACCGATCAGAAGTCAGTTGCAAACAAAACCAAAAAACGATAAAATCTAACGATGGAAAATCGGACTTCCACCATACAGCTTCGATGCTGAGTATCGCCGGGGAGACCAAAATCGTGTAGCCAATATCTCGTAGTCATTGCCGTACATCACTGAACACTGTCGAAGAAACTCACCATTCTTCGTGTCAACCGGGAGTCATTTGGACGTTTCATCTTGTACGTACGAACTTACCATTCTCTGCTAAGCAAGTAAAATCAATGAATTTGTGTTGTTCAGTTCAGTTTTATAAACTGCCAGATTTGAATCCAAAACGACTCAGCCATTTGAACGCCGTGATGCTGATTTTAAAGGATCTCTTCCTTCGGTCACTTCAAATATTCCCTCACTGTAATAGACGAATATTTCAAATTCCCGTTAACCTGCGCTTGTCCCGACATGACATCCTCTACGATGATTAAACGCTTCTGTCCGGAAGAGAGGAACATGTTGGTCTTTTACTTAGACTTCAGAAAGGGCTGTGACTCAACAAACCATAGTCTTCTAATGCTGAAACTGAAAGCTTTCTGCGTATGTCCCCGAGTCCGTATGGGTAGAAGCGTTCCTACAGAGTATGGATTTCTACGTACAAACGGAGAGCTCCAAACCACACATCGCACAAACCACCAATGGTGTTCCACAGGGATCAGTCTTCCATACCCTACTGTTCCCAGCATACATATATAATTTGGCCGAAAGAGTCAGCAACGCTGATACACGTTCGCAGGTCATGTGAAACACTTGCGGCGAAAAATGAACCATCACTGCGACGACGTTCATTAACTATACAGAACGACTGTAGTGAGAATTCTATCAGTGTTGCCAAATCAGAATTCAAAGGTGGTTTGACAAAGTTTGTTTTCAAGTTGAACATCACCCACAATTGATCGCAGCTGTCGCATTCCCATAGACTTTCCAGTCGGCCCCTTTCGAAAAGAAGCACTAGACTCGAGTTTCGCTCTCATTAGAGCTCGTCAGTAGTGCATATCTTTGCCAGGGCCGGTTGTTCACCATCGGGCTAATTACACAACACTATCGTCCTGGCTGCCAAGCAAGCAAAATCGAGAGAAATTTGTCACAATCACATCAAGTGGTTCTGGACTGAAGGGCTATTAGGTGACCAAATCGATCCCAAGTGTCCAGCGAGCAACTTTGGGGCATGGTAACCGTACGACCTGGAAGAATTTTTAACCGGCACACAACTGTGGATTGTGTAACCGAATTCCTGTTACTTCCGCGGTGGCCGGAATACGATTCCTGCGGACTGACGACTCAGTAAGCGGTAAATGGGCTGGAAAGCTACTTCCGGTGAGATTTGGTGCCCTGAATCAACAAGGTGCGCCAGAATTGCACTCGAAATGGACTTCACCTCGCCCTTAGTCAGTCATTTGGGGTGGGGGGTGCTCGCTTATCTTCTGAGTAAGACGCCTGGTTGTGCTTCACAGAATGTGAAAGAGTAAACAAGAAATAAGGTCACACATTAGGCTACGTATCTTTGAGTTGTACGTGGACTACCGAGTCGGATCTGAACGAGATTCGCAGTTGTGCCGCACTGTAGGTCTTTTCAATTGCGTTACTTATTCTACGAGTCACCAGTTCAGCCAACGCCTCGCCTTTGTAGTCTAGCGTCATGTAAACCAACTTCTTTTCCGCAGATGGGAGCTTAACTTTCGGTTCTGTCAGTTCCATATGTCTATCCACGAAGTTTACAGGATAGGCGTTCTCTGCGAATATCCGCCGTAAAAACATCCTTTCTGCTTCCACTCTGTCATCAGTACCTATCCTCATAGTTATGTCAAAATACGAACAAGGTGCCTTTTCTGCTTGAGAGGAATGTAACTAAAAAATAGGCACACTGATCACCCCAAATTCCTTTGCTGCGAATACCTCTTTGAACTACGCCGTCCGTACGACGATTCAATGCCACATCCAGGAAGGATATTCGTCCATCTTTCTCGGCCTCAAGTGTAAAGTTGAGATTAGGGTGTGCTGTGTTCGCCTCAGCAAGCAAGCTATCCAGATCCACAGTCTCGTCAACTACGCCGATGACATCGACTACACACCTCTTGTTGAAAGTGCGATGCTCAATAATCCTATGAAGCGTGCTTATTTCTAACATAGCCACGAAGATATTTGTCAACAGTGGGACTAAGGGTAACATGATCGCAATGCCATCCTTCTAACGATATCGTTTCCCATCAAGCTGAAACCATACTCTGCGTGAGAGTTAGTACCGGTTGAGTGAGTAACTTTGGGATGATTGTATTCACAGAGGTGGTAGTCAACGGCTTCTTCTTCTCCACGTAGAATCAGCCAAATGGAACATATATTTTGGTGAGTATACCGCGAGGTTCTTCCGCATAAATTCTACTAAATCTTTTAGCCACTGTGCCATCGAATGGTACGGAGAATTACACATATCCAAAATCGGGCGTAATGGCCATCCCTCCTTGTGAACTTTCGGTAAACCATACAGTCTGGGTATTATGGTGACAAACTGCACTTGGTTTTCCTCGCCTGACAGCCATGGTGACAAAATAGTATGTAATCGATCTGATGATGAATAACTGAAAACACGCTGTTCACCCAACCACTTTTGACTTCTGATCAACTCATGGGGACTATTCTTAATGTTGTTAAGTGTAGACGAACTGCGAAGGTTGACTTTGAAGACTCGACTAGGTGAAGTAGAGATCAGAACGAAATGCGGACATACAGGAAACTACTGAGGTGAGTGACTTGAGGATTTAGATTATCGCGGACCTCAATGTTGAAGCACTACTGAAGGGAGTTTCCTTCTAAAGTTTTCGCAACGCGGTGGCATCGTCGATAATCTCTGGGCCGAAGAACTGGACACCGATTGGCAATTGGTTTCAAGTCCTGTGAGCCGCACCGAACTGAGGCATTTTAACAGGATGTTCGCAGGGAGTGCACCAGAGGGTACTGTGTGGAGTAACCATTCATTCATAACGGTCACGAATAATACACACTGTAACTAACCCAATGTATCAAATGTTCGGTAAACAAGTGTTCCTACTCCCATGCATATAGAAAAAACTGTCCGTTGTATATAAATAGAGTCTCAAAAGTGAAATTGATAATCCTAGAGCGAAGTAATACAAGCTTTTCTATTAATTTTCGGGAATAATTCAGCAGGCATGATAACAGGTGAATACTGAACCGACCTAGGGAGCATGGGATCTTAGCTTCGTACCGGAGTATCAAGCGCCGAATTAAGGAATGTGATTCACGCCTACAACGGGACTGACGAGCGTAGAAAAGGTAGGCAATCATCTATCTGTTATGACTAGCCTAAATAGGCCGTTCTTTTCAATGTTCATTGATAGAAGGCAGGAGTCGCCGACTGTGTGAGCCTCTTCACTGAGCGTCTCGACACCGGAGTAAGCAGGGCGTTAACTATCCTCCTTCTTCCAGCGCGCCATCATATGTGCATCTAGGAGCCGCTTGAAAGGCCACATCATTGGGTGCTAGCACCACCTGCGCTGGTAGCGCATTCCAGCTATTGACGACCCGTCGAGACAGACGAGATACAGGGAGTACCACTCGGCAGTCTACGCCTTTCTGAGCCTTTTAAACAAACTACCAGAAATCAGACAATTGGTCCACGACACTTCCCCTCATATTCTTGCTTTGACAGAGACCTGGCTTTCCGCTGACATCAGTGATAACGAACTGCATGTTCCTGGGTACTCGTTGTATCGAACAGACTCCTCCCGTGGACGCATGGGAGGCTGTGCTGTCTTTCTGAGCCAGAAGCTCCCGGTGCCAACTGTCATAGGGGAATTTACCTCTCCAGATAAATGCGACGGACTGTGGTTCAAACTCCAACTTCGTAGTCGTGACGCGCTCCTTGTCGGTGTTATTTACCGATCGCCGTCGTGCAGCGCATCCGACGACGAGGACATACTTGCAGCCCTAGACTGTCTCTCGTCTACACAACGTTTCTCCCATCTTCTCATTATGGGTGACTTCAACGCACCCAAACTCAACTATATAGCTGCTTCTCAAGAGGACTCTGCCTGCGGATTTTCGAAATCCCTGGCATTGTTGATCCATGAGAAAGCCTGGACACAGCATGTCGAACTACCTACACGGCACCGTCCAGGACAGATACCCTCATTGCTTGATCTGGTTATCACAAATGAAGCTCATCTAGTAGATAGAGTGGTCATCAAACCACCGCTGGGGCACAGTGACCACATGCTACTAGCTTTCGATTTTATCTGTTACTGGTTCCAAAATGCCGTAACAAGGACTTCATCCAGAAATTTCCAGATGGCTGACTTTAGGCGCACTAAAAACATTCTTGAGTACACTCAATCTTGTGTCTGATTCTGTAAACTCGAACTACCTTTCGTTTAAAGCCGCCATTCACGAAGCTGATGAGGCATTTATTCCTCGTAAACTATGGAAGTTCTCTCGCTCACCGCTTCCGCGGAACATACGTCGTCTTCTTGACCTACGTTCCCGTCTATTCTCTAAGCAGAAGCTAACGGGCAAGCCGGAGGATCTAAACGCCTTCCGCTCTGTACGAAACAGGTGCAAGCGGGAAATCCGTCAACACACCCAACGGATACAGTCAAAGATCCTACTAGTAGCCCGCGAGAATAAGAATTTTCTCTTCAAGTACATGCGCCGCCAGAGAAAAACTAAGCCCTCGGCGCTTTCTCTGCGGCTTCCCGACGGGGAAACCTCCCAACCCCCAGGTGGTTGCTGAGACGTTCAGAGAATATTATTCAGCAGTTTACAATGTGGTCCCGCCAAACTGGCATCCGATTCTCCCGCGGAGAAATTTCCAATGCCCACTCCTAACAGCTGAATTCTCTGTGCTCGACGTTCAGGATCTCTTGCTTAAGATCAATCCTTATAGTGCAATGGGACCAGACGGGATCCATCCTCGGATCCTCAAAGAAGCGGCCCTTGGTTTG
Organism: Paragonimus kellicotti; assembly: GCA_014220965.1. Lineage (NCBI taxonomy): Eukaryota > Metazoa > Platyhelminthes > Trematoda > Plagiorchiida > Troglotrematidae > Paragonimus > Paragonimus kellicotti. The sequence goes on from LOND01000444.1 coordinate 39,381, forward strand.
GCGATGCCCCTCCATGGTCTGTTTAAACAGACACTTCGGACCAGCACTCTTCCGGAGGCATGGAAAGAGGCCATTGTCACACCTATTTTTAAGGCAGGCGATCGTCACTCCCCTGCTAGTTACCGGCCGATCAGCCTTACCAGCATCCCGTGCAAGGTAATGGAACGTCTTTTAAAACGCGCCATACTTAGGCACTTCTCCAATAACCTTTCTCCTCTACCCAGCATGGCTTTCTTCCCGACCGGTCATGCATAACGAATATGCTAATCTTCATGGATAGCCTGACAGACGCCAAAGACAATGGCCATATCTCGGATGCTATCTTCTTCGACTTTGCCAAAGCTTTTGACCGTGTCCCACACGGTCCCCTTGTACATAAACTAGAGGCTTATGGCATCCAAGGTGAGGTTCTCCGCTGGATTGAATCCTTTCTTGGCAACAGGACTTTCAGAGTAAAACCGGATCGGACCTTTCTCCTTCTCCGATCTCCGCTGGAGTTCCTCAAGGATCCGTACTCGGTCCGTTATTGTTTTTAATATATATCAACGATCTTCCTGATCTTATTTCTAGCAACGCCCTCCTTTATGCTGACGACTTAAAAATCTGGAATGCTTGTGATCCCAGTGCATTACAGATTGACCTTGACCGTATTAAGTGCTGGTCAGATGACTGGAGTCTCCCTCTAAACGACAGCAAGTGTGCGCATATGTCGCTCGGAGGAGACTCCGGGAACCTATTCGTGATACATGGTGCACAAAGTGTAATAGATATCGCGAAAGTAGACCTCAAAAAAGACCTAGGGATTTGGCTGTCGACCGGTTTATCTTTTTTATCACCATCAGATGGCCGCAAAAAGGGATTTAGGACTCTTGGGATGATAAAAAGAGCCTTTCCCATAGACAGGCATGCCTTTCAGTCGCTCTACGGGGTCTACATACGACCACTGCTTGAGTATGCTAATCAAGTCGTATACACCGGCTTGAAAAAGGACATACTCACCATCGAACGTGTCCAGCGAGTAGCCACTAAAATGGTCACTGGCTTGCGGCATTTCTCCTACGAGTCTCGTCTTGAAATTCTTGATCTTTACCCACTTGAGTTTCGAAGACTCCGCGGTGACTTAATCCTTACGCACTTTTCTTTAGCACAGGACTCGTGCAGCAATTCTTTACCCCAGTAGTCGATAACAGTCGGAGGGGTCACGACAAGAAGCTCCATAAGCTTCGACCCCGAACCTTCCTTAGGCAACAGTTCTCTTACAGGGTTATCAACCACTGGAACGACCTTCCATTAGAGGTTGTTAGCTGCTCTTCTAGGGACCGTTTCAAAGTGTTATTAGATTCTCATTTACTTAAAATGTTAGTTGTTAGTATTTGTTCTTTTTTTATCAGATTAGTACTTCACTGTGTTCTCGGTATTCTCTGTAACCCCCAAGAGCGGTGCTACACCCAGTTTTCAATGACTGCCTTTCAGGTCAACAGAAAACCGCTGATATCGAAACGGACAAACTGACTGGATCCGGGTGAATGGGTCCCCAGTCTCAAACCCGTGGACAAATCGCTGAAATCTGTAGTGAGATCACCTTCGACGTCCCCAAAATCCTAAACTCCCTGCGACGTGAGAGTTGCCTTACCAGTACCACCGTGCCTGTTCACATTATCTTGTGAATGTAAATTTACTACAAACCACTAACATCAAAGTTAGTGTGTTGGCGTAGGTATCGCAGTTTTAATCGTGGCTGTATAATGAATCCGCGCCATCTCTACTACTACAGGCTGCTAGCACCGTTGGGAACGCCGCCAACCAGTCTGACGCTTGTTTGAATTCTGAAGGTCGACTGAAGTTTCCGTCGACATTCGTCCTCTCTGGCGGTTGCCGTGCGGTTGTGCTGAGGTTCTCTCACGTCCAACTCCCTAGCGCCTTTAACTGTTGCGTTGAAGTCCGCTTGTGAACGGTGAGTAAATCAATAAATAAAGTTTGTTTGCAGATTCGCCGTCTTCTCACTACGACTTCCGTTCCGCGTTAACATAAGGCTGGGGAAACCTTGGGCGTACGAACCTAGGAACTAGCATCGCGATATATGATCTTACATAGTACCACTGGCGAGAATTAACAGCCGGCCACAAAACACAAAAGTCTCTAACTAAGGCGCGCACATAGTAATCGGAATAGTGATAACATGAATAACAGACTCACCAAGTATGCTGACAAGATAACCGAGATTTCAGAACACATAGCGTCTTTAGAAAGTTCAGTGTCTTGAACAATACTCATGATGTACTCCGAAATAATATCGGCATCCACGTCACTCGGAAGCCGTTGGAGATAACTTTTAAGCCAAGAACCATCAGCACAATTCGGCTGCCACATTCGTGCGTGCCACGCACTAACAGCAGACCTGCGGAAGAAAGTAATAGCCAACATATTTTGTGCACAACAACTGTTTCATTCGTTCAGTAACTGCACACTTATACCGACACGCTATATCTTCCGTATTGTATTGTGAGAAAAAATCCATGAGTGAAGAAAACCATGAAGAGTAATAATAGGCGCGCAGTTTGAATTCAGTGATCATTGCACACGTAAGTGTAATAACATGTAGTGAGCCACCATTCCGTTTGACCACATATTCTCCCTCCCGCTTCTTCCCAGTTCATCAAACACGCCGAAGGGCCACAACCGTGTACCGAGATCGAGAAGATCACCAACAAGATCCCGAAGTCGGCTATCAGTGGTTTAGTGTCGAAAATTCTCAGTTATACTTCATAATCCATTTTTGTTGACCTCATCTGTACACTCGTTCGAAATCATCAACTCATTTTCGAATTTAATCGTCAACATGAACAAACGGGAGTTAACCGCGCACCGTCTGTCCTCTCCATTTGTGCGGATTTGAGCTGGTAAAGCAGTTGCACGGTGAAATATTTCAGCTCCGCGTATTGGCTAATTCCGTCCACGCTCAACGTTCATCATCCCACGCCGCGTGTGGAATTATCCGTCGGTCGTTTTCCGAACCTCACCCCTGGCGCTGTCTTTCCCTCTTGTGGTGGTCTATTCAACTCAGCGGACCTCGATTTACCAGTGAGTCGTTCCTTTGTATCTTCTGTTTTGTTTGTATACTAAGCTTTTGAGTCTATCCGTTACCGTTACAACCTTTCTTGGTATTACCATATATTTAGTCATTTTTATCATTCGATTGATTAGGCCACTACAAAATTAGTGAGCTCGACTATATTTGTTTCTTCGCACTGAGATTTTTCATCTTTTTGGCATTATTAGAAATGTTTGATGATAATATGGACATTGACATTAAAGCCGAGCACAGTGTTGCTTTAAAACTGCCCGAATACAGCGCCCGAAACCCTCGACTGTGGTTCCACCAGATTGAGGCCGTCTTTACCACCAGACGGATAACGTCAGAGAAAATAAAATTTTCATACGTGGTGCAGTCACTTTTTTTGACGTCGCAGCGGAGGTGGAAGACCTGCTAGAATCAGTCCCATCCGATTTCCCTTATACCCTGTTAAAAGACGCCATCATAAAGCGGACTGGGAAGTCAGAGGCTAAACTCTTGCATGACTTGTTCAATTCAGTCGAGCTAGGCGATCGGTCTCCATCCCAACTGTTACGTTATATGAGAGGCCTTTTGGGCTCGCGGAAGCTTGACGATGCAATCTTGAGACAGTTATGGGCGGAAAAACTGCCATCTGCTGTACAGCACATTTTGGCCGCCATGGATGAAGACAGCTCAGTTGACAAATTGGCAGCCCTTGCGGACAAGGTATCGAAACTTTCCCTTCACAACCGGTGTGCGCCGCAACCATAAGCTGTTCCCACGTCGTCCCCTTCAGTCTCAACTACTGATGATAGCCTGAAACTTTTGATTGAGAAGATGTGCCATCGTATGGATAGTATGGCTGCGAAGATCAACGCGATAATAATAATAATAATAATATATATTTCTCAACGCATTCGTGAGAGACACGCTCGGATGTGCGCGATCATGACAGATAATTACAGGCGTTACAAATCAACAAATGTTTACATTATAAGACAAACGTGAAATCTGCCGACAAGAGAAATGGGTTGCGGTTTACGAAAGTTTGATGCACACACCAGGGAAAGAAATAGTTCGCTTGTTCCACAGATTCAGTTCAAAAGATGAGATGTTACACTAATTTTTCTTATACAAGGTTATGTGGGGACGATGTTTCAAATATTTCAAGGTCATGCCGGGAAATACGTGCAAATGCATCTTCGAAGGATTCCGCCGTTATTTGACATAATTAGCTACGGAAAATGTTGAAATAATTCGGCTCGGGCGAGGGAGTACGGGAATTTCCAAAATCCGGCGAAGAATTGAGCAAACTCCAGCGCATGGACTTCTTCGATTGTTCGAAAACGTCAAAAAGTTGAAAATCTCGCGAACTGCTCGGTCAATACGGGGTTTCTAACGTCCATTCATCGCGGAAATTTTCCTCGCATAACGGATGTTTTCAAGAGTGAGAAAAAGAACACAATCTTACGTGTTAAATGGGGAAATGCGGAGTGATCACATGTAATATGATAAATAATGTATATATAATATTTTCTTGACAAAAACTTCACGCGATATAAATGTTTTTTTTCCTTTCAATAAAGTATATAATATCGGCAGGTAATTGTTATAGTATTCCACGATTATTGGGTAATTAGCAGCTACTTCTAGAATGATTATCACGTGATAATCAAAATTCCATACGAAGTTTTGACATTAGTTTGTTTTATAAGGTCAATGTTTGAGCTAGAATCTATATTTCATAACACAAAACGGTTAATAGTGGTTAACAAGTAGGGTTTGAGGCAGGGAAGACAGCACGAGATATGAATTGAGGTTTCAATGCACTTATGTGAGGTGAACGTGAGCAGTTTTTTCAGTTTTCTTTGGAGAGTTTTTGTATGCTAGTCAAATAAACCGTCAATATCGGATACGAACAACTATAGGCTGATGGTTTATCGGGGTGAATAGGTTATTACGAATGAGCATACATATAACACGTGAGTCATAATCCTGTTTTTTTTTTGTTCTAGGTAAGTAAGTAGGAACGGGTATGTATGTTACATGTAGCTGACGGCTAAATGTTCTCCGGACCACATTCAAAAAGGACATCAGAAGATACACAAGTTTGAAGATAGACATCATCTTTGCTGATGTAAGTTCACTGTCCAGGCTCTTTTTGAAACGCTGAACGTGGTTAGCAGCTTTGGTGTGATTCCGAAGCGTATCAGTCCAAATTTGGGCATATCTTACAATGAAGTAGGAGGTATCTTTTTCCGAGCTAACAGGGTTGGCAAAGTGGAACTCTAATTTCTCGGACTATATAGGGAGCTGTGTTGAAACTGAACGCTGTAGTGATAGCGTCCGGATGTATCAGTTTATACAGAAGTGTAAGATTTAACTTTAGTCTTCGTAACCAAAGTGGATCAATACCAAGTGTTTGACAACGTTCACTATAGGTAAGTGAGGATGAATATCCTAGCAAGCTTTTGGTAAATGATCGTTGGAGATTTTCTAAAACAAGCCTATCAGATTTGCGTAGGTGACAGTAAATGAAGGTGCAATACTCGAGTTGAGGTCGAGCACACATTTTGTAAAGAGCCAGCTTCGCATCCGGTAGGCCGAATGTCCTTCTGATACAGCCTATTGTCCTTTTAGTTTTTGCTACCTGAAAGCGTACTTGTTCGGAGAAATTGAAGGAGTTTGAATACCATATTCCTAGATCTTCGAACGGTTGTGGCGGTGTCAATATGATGACCATCTAGTGAGACAGACCCATTGGGTATTTGACAACCATAAGCGATAATGTTCGATTTGTTAGCTGAGAACGTCATGAGCCATGTTTATCACCACAGTTCCAATGATACTAGTTCCCGTCGCATATTTTGTAGACTGCAGACGAGGTTGCCGGGCTGTCGAATGTGTAGACGATTTTGATATCGTCAGCAAACAGAAATGGTTTGCCATGTTTAATAACATCGCATACATCATTTATATACATGAGGAAAAGCAATGGTCCCAGAACACTCCCTTGAATCACCCCACTAGTCACTGGTTTTGGTGTTGAGCAGTGCTCTCCTATCCTGACTGTTTGGGTTCGGCCTTCAAGATATGATGAAATCCAGCTGTACAAGGGGTCTTGTATGCCAAGAGATGCTATTTCGATCAACAGACCGCTTATGGGCACACGATCAAAAGTCTTTTGCATGTCATGATGATCACTGCGTTTCCTGCGTCGGCGGACATCGATATATGGTTTATGAATTCCAACTGACATGTCATGCAAGATCGCTTACTAAGGAAACCGTGCTGCGAAAGGGTTTATAAGGTTTTCTGACCTTAGGAACTCGACAATGGGCACTTTTATTATCCTTTCAAACATTCTTGAACAGATTGATGTGTGGTTGATGGGACGATAGTTACTAACGTCCTGCCTTGAACCACTTTTGTAGCGAGGCATAATGATTGACTTTTCCCACTGGAATGGGAAGGTGCTTGATAGAAGTGATAGTGTGAACAAATTTAGTAAAAGGATCGGTATATCCTCACCCCTTGCTTGATAGCGACTGGTGGGATACCATCAGGTCCAGGATGGATTGTGGGTTCAATAGTAGCTAATTGTGAGCGGATACTTCTAACGTCGATCGATACATTACACAGAACTTTGGTTGTTTTCAACGGAGTATTAACGGGTAATACTGTGTTTTCCACGCTAAACGCAGCAGCAAAATGTGAGTTGAAGATTTCACATATTTCAGTAGGGTCGTCGACAACCGTTTTATCTTGGAGAGATAACTTTTATAGAAGGGTCCCTCAAGGAATTTCTCCGTCTCATCAGTTGCATTAGTTTCATGCTTCTCTGCCCACTACCAAGCGCTAGCTTTTCTTCGTTCATATAACGCAGTTGAGTTTTATGTTCTATGTATTGAAACATGCTGCTCATTTGCATTACTAGGGAGAAATCTAGTGTTCTTCTGTGCATCGACTTAAGTATTTTAAGTCTGTCAGTCTCTTCTGCAGTAAGGATTTTATCTTGTACATACGAATCAACGCGTTTTGAATTTATGGGAGCCATAACGTCGATACAAAATGTGAAATGTTTGATAAATTCCTCGGTTGCTACTTTTGGGTCTGATGTAAGAAAGAACGTATTCCAATTTAAGGATCTTAGTAAGGAGAAGAAGGTACTCCAATCAATGCATTTGATCGGACGGTAGAATACAACTGTCGGTTTGGTAACTGTATTGAAGTCAAACTGACACTTGACTATGTTATGGTCACTTCCTGGAAATTGTTCCAGAACGGATATCCCTACAGACGAGATACCTATGGTGAATATGAGATCCAAAATATGCCTCTGTCTGGTGGGCGTTATGACATGTTGGTTCCATCCATTCAGTTGAATGCATGAAAGAAATTCAGCTTGCTTTGCAGGAGCTGAGAATGAAGTCCAGGAGATATTAGGCATGTTAAAGTCACCACCTATTAGTTTGTGTTCGCAAGACATGTTTGATACATGATTTATCACCTTTACGAGATCTGTCGAATCGCTGCTATTAGCATTAGGTGGTTAGTGAATGCTTAGGTCGCGACGGACCCATAGAGACCATTAACCACAACGAGTCCTCGATTTTATAAAGACCAGGCTCGTCAAGTGTAACTGCGGAAAATTGCTCTTTTAGGTAAATAATGCATCCACCTCCTCGTCCTGTGAGACGATCCCTACGAAACATGATATCCCATGATGCTTACATGCGTGTGTGATGTATTAGGAGTAGCATCACGTCTCAGTGACGAGAATGATATGGGGATTAGACAAGAAAACAAAAGATCTAAAGATGTGCAACTTACTTACTAATGATCTGTAAGGCACAACACTTAAACTGCTAAAAACTGCATGACAGATGGGGCAGTGGGTTGCAAGTTATCATACGGAGAGGTCCGGTCTAGGGGATGTACCAATTTCCCACTCATGTTCGAGTGGATGTCGCAATGATTTGACTCCATGACACAAAGTGCTGGAACAGTGTCGTCATGGTATGATGATTGAGTGAATGTATTAACTATAGACATATTTTAGGTTCAAGAGCAAATTTTAAGCATATTCATGTACAATGTCTGTTCTGCTCTCATGTTGAAACTGGTCAACTTGAAGGGTGGGTGACGTAACAGCACGCGGTACAGAGGGTTTTCTTTCGGATGCTATTGGGTCGATTTTCCAGGATATCATCCTTTTACAGTCATGGTTTATTTTCAAGAAAGTTTTCTGAGCCTCAAAGAAATTGATACATAGTCCCGCTGGCTCAAATTGCGTATGGAAGCTCGTTCTAAATGTAGAAATATTTTGATGGGAAAAAATTCGGACGCTTTCTTTTCGGAATTTGAATACCGCCAAAGCATATCGTTTGTTTCTGAGGTTGTACTTTGAGCTACGTCGCAAGCGGATCACGAAATTGACGGTGAATTTATTGCCATGAGCTGGATTATACATGAGTTCAAACTTCAGCTTGAGTATTCGTAATCAGAGGGGATCGAGTGCATTCGTCCGATAGCCTTCTCTTTGACTCAAAGAAGGCGGATAGCGCAGTACACTTCTCGTGAATATACTTTAGTGACTTCACATTTATTTGTATTTTCATCTGCAAACAATATTTCACTTTCGTACAATAAAATATTTGCATCACATTTGCGCGTTGTTCGAAGTTACAAAGGTGACCTTGTGACATGATGTAATATTTGTGCACACCGGTCTGCTATTCTGTCCGTTGCGTAGTCGCTGGACGATACTACACTGACCTTCCATCCAACTTTTTCAGCTCCGTCCTACTGTGAACATCGTCGCAGCTCCGATCGCGTTTCAGCAGTCCACGGCAACTCCGTAATATCCCCACTTTGGATACTGGTAAGTTGGAATATTGTGGTGGTCATCAAGAACATCTGTGAACACCTCGTATGAGTCAAACTCTTTGATTACTGTAATTTGCTTGAACCTTGTAACTGTTTTGTTCAATTCGCTCATTCTTCTGTCACCGAGTAGTGAGGTATACTTGCATTTCCTTAGGCTATTCAGTAACTCCTCCTGACCACTACAAATTGGTAAGCCTTGACGTAGTGAACATTTTCTCACGTTTTTCCATCATCATTAAGGCGAAGAACTTGTAGTAACCTCCACGTGGAGGTTACTTCCTTTTCCCGGTGTTCTGTTCAATCACCACAAGCGGTAACGTGTTCGCTATCTCTTACTTTTGAATGTTAAAAAGTGTCCTCTGTTACCTTGTCCGACTACGACGATTCAACCGAGCAGCTGACCGCATCTGTGCACATCAAATTGCCTGAATTTGGGATCAATAACCCTCGTCTCTGGTTTGGACAAGTTGAAGCTCTCTTTCGGACGAGGCACATTAAGTCGCAAACCATGATGTACTTCCTACATAGTTCAGTCCATCCCTACCGAGATTGCGGAAGAGGTCTCGGATCTTATCGATAACATGCCTGAAGACCAACCGTACGATAAGCTGAAAGACGCGTTAATTAACAGGGTAGGTGTTTCTGAACAGCGGAAGCTAGATCAACTATTTTCTGAAATGGAGCTAGGTGACCGCAAGCCATCCCAACTTCTAAGGCATATGAAGCAGCTCCTTGGAGGCAGAAAGATGGATGACACCATTTTTCGACAGTTGTGGATGAAAAATCTGCCGTCATCGACTCGTGAGATTTTGGCTACATTCAGCAGTGCTGTGCCTATAGAGGAACTTGCGGAAGCAGCCGATAAAATATTGGACGTTCAACGTATTCCCCAGCCGGTGAATACAGTTATCAGCCAGCCTCACGATGACCTGCGTCATCAAGTAGAGTGTTTGACCAAACAGGTCCAGTCATTGGTTTGCAGCCTGCACTCTCGATCTCACAGACCACGCAGTCGATCTAAAACACCCTCTCGACGTCCGACGACGTTAGCACACGACGGTCATGGTCATTGTTGGTATCACCGTACATTCGGTCATCAAGCTAAGAAGTGCACTCAGCCTTGCACCTTTACTACCTTACCAACAGCACAGGGAAACTCAATGACCGGCCAGTGATGGCGACGGCTGTGCCTGGTGTCTCCACCAAATGTCGCCTTTTCTACGTCCCTGACAAATCCACAGGCTACAATTTCCTAGTTGACACCGGTGCTGAGGTAAGCGTAATTCCATGCGCCGCAGGTGATCGTCAACGTTGTCTCTCTCTTCAAGCCGCAAACGGAACACCGATACAAACATACGATCGACGCTCGCTCACTCTTGACCCTGGACTACAACGTCAGTTCCGCTGGATTTTTCTGGTGGCAGACGTTCAGACCGCAATTCTGGGTGCTGATTTCCTATCTCACTTTGGTCTCCTGGTTGATATTCAACATCACACGCTTTTGGACAGCCTGACTTCCTTGAGTACTAGGGGCAAATTTACCAACATGAATTTCCAATCGGAACCAATATGGCGGTATCAAAGCCCTCAAAATATTCTCAGCTGATCCGGCAATACCCGCAGCCCACAAATCCGTCGTATCACCCGCATTCTTTGAAACACGACGTGACACATACCATTGTGATCTAAGGACAACCAGTGGATCACTCGCCACAGACGTCTTCCTCTCGAAAAGCTAAGGTGGAATCTGATCGCATGCTTCGACTTCGTATTATCCCCCATCCAAGAGTGCATCGTCTTTCCGCTTGCACTCAGTCCCTAAGTAAACACTAGGCGATTGGAGACCATGTGGTGATTTTCGAGCGCTCAACAGCGCCTCCGTACTCGACCATTATCCCATTCCCCACATCCATGACTTTCTCTGAATCCACATTCTAAGCGCGTCTTCCTCTAAAATCGACTCGAAGCCGTCGAGATCGACAGTCAAGTCAATGAGGTTGCTGATTTTGTGACTTGAGTTCTTCTTTACTTGGGAAATATTGGTTCGTAATATTTCCCTTTGGAGTGGTGTCTTGTCACCAAACACTTTTATGGACTTAAAATTTGTGGCACGCATAATTTGGTCTCGTCTGTTGACGAATTCGTTCGCTACAAATTCACTTGTGAACTGCAGTAACAGTGGACAGCATTTTTGCTGTACTTTCTTGCGAAGTCTTAGGCATGGCACTCCTGGTTGTAAAGTTGTTGATCCATGAACTGAGAAAATTCGTCCCCATCGTTTGCATTCCCCATTTTCCCACTAACCTGACACTTGTTCCCACTACCTCACTCACACCGTTTTGATTTATTGATGCACTTCTTTAATAGTACCGTAGAAATTGTTGGATCCAATCTTGTTTTCATTTTGGGGATCCGTTTTGGGGCTACGCGTAACTCAACGATCAGACGTGGATCGTTACAGTACTCAATCTGACGAAACTTGGAATTTTGCTGATACCAAGTAATTCCGAACTCATGGAACCCAAGGAAGATTCTGAATGTGACAGGCAAGTCCGCTGTTCTGTAGATGCTGTTTCAGTTTCTGGCTCATACGTTAGTCGTAGATCCACACGCAGTCTTAAGAGTTTGCAGGCTAGGTCTACGTTGTTGCTAGCTGAGCTTAAGGAACGTGAAGTCATAGCAGAAGTCGCATTAGAGCGTAAGCTGGTCCAGGCTAGAATGGAAGTTGAGAGGGCTAGATTGTTGCTTGATCTAGCTGAAGATAAATATGCTCATGTTGACGCTTACCCCGTGCGGGAGCATTCAGTTGATCGGGATGCTCAGTGAAACAGTATTTGGAGGACCACAGCGTGAAGCCAGCTCCAGAATTGAGGCCAATACAGTCCGACGAGCATCCCATCCCAGTCCACCCATCGTATACTGTTCTGCCAACAGCCGCTAGTCTTGACCTTCCTAAAGTTGAGTTGTGCTCTTTTGATGGTGACCCTATAAACTACTGGAAGTTCGTTCGGCAATTTGAGTGTTATGTCGAAAGGAAGGTATCAGATGAGCGTTCTGGCTTGTTCACTTGGAGAGATTGTGATAAGAAATCGTCCCTACAAAACGAGGCACTTCTCCCGGAATGCTTTGTACCTCGAATTTGTCGCGGCTTCTCGAGCTTGAGCTGTGGACAAAGCCACTGCCTTGCGAGCACCTGGCACATTTGGAAGGGCGGACGCAATATACTCATTTGGCGAGCTTAATTCTGACTTCCCGTCAGATAAAGCCGTCTGGGTTTCAACCAGAGCTTTTTCAATCGTGGCCATGTGCAGTGCATTGACATTTTTAGACGTCTTGCAACTACATTCAAGAGTGTCTTGTTTCTGCTCACTGGGGGTGGCGAGCAGCGGGACGGATACAGCCCCGGACGAAATGCAGCTCTCATGAAAAAGACAGCTCATGCAGATGAATGACTTTTTTTAAGAAGCCAGCAGAGTGTACTGGTCCTCCTTTGAGGCCAATGCACTTAGTGTGGTACCAATGTAGACATGTCTGGCACTGCATGCCGTTCTGAACAGTCATGCGGCAGCCGAATCGGCCACAAACACTCGATACTTCCGATACACCGATGCTGCTGGATCTCGTGCGTGTCAGTGTATTACAGATTGTGAACAAAAGCGGTAAATGTTAGCGTGATAGAGTGATACGCAACAGGGGCAAGACGTTAAACGAGGAAATGGCGGGACCGTGCAAATTATCTACTCAA
>LOND01000445.1:10413-21068 GCA_014220965.1 Paragonimus kellicotti
AGAACTTTGAGGGGCTCCACTGCAGGCTCTATGCTGAATGGGTGAGCTCTAGCGAAACGGACCTGGAAGGAGCAACCCTGCAAATAGTCCTGGAGCCACTCAATCACACCGGCCCGGAAGCCCACTACTTTAGGTTTATTTACTAAGATGTCATGAGCTTCGGCATAAAACGCCACTGAGATGTGGAGAAAATAAACATCCGTGGGTACGGCAGCTTCCATGGGAACAGCCTGCCAGTTCATTACCTTCACAAGGTTTCTTGGTGTCACTTAATTTCACGAAAGTCGAGTTCGGCCTTACGCAAATATTCCGCATGCTTCGGGAAGTCCCGTATAGTGCCATCAATCGAACTATCCGTTACTACGAAAATCAATGATGACAATGCCGTTGGAGTGTAGATTTGGAAGGCTAAACGTTCTTCTGGTTCCAATGTTGGTGAAACCGTGTTATCTCCCACTAAGTCAGAGATTTCCCAACCTCAACGTACAGGATGTGCCGAAGTCGACCGTTAGTATGACATGAGAAAACGCTAATCTCCCCACGTGATGAGATCACTAAATACATACATTTGTCTCATTAAAACATTTTGGTGAACCGTAGATAGCCGCCACCAGACAAGCTTGTCTCTTCGATAGTCGAACCGTGGCATATATTATATCCGCAACGTTGCTATGTAGTCTACTACTCTTGTGCTGCCGACTGGGATAAAGAGCACTACCCCTTTTGCAGTCCATTCGCGCGACTTGCGTCCCTGGAACCGCAATTCTACCGGCAACGATGATTACATGCATCTAACCTTCAGTTATTTCAACCATCATGGGCTCATGGTCACTACAAATCTGATGTAAATCGTCGGGCTTGCTTCGCAAACTGCGGGTTTGTATATAAGCTAACTCACAATTAAGTTACCATGCCACCGCCAGATGATAGGTATGGGCGAGTGCTAGAGACATCAGTTAACTGTATGAATGTCCAGGTGGGCTGATTATGGGTACAGTGATACACAATTGACTGTTTCAGAGGGTTCCTAGGTGGAAGGACACATTATGTTGATCAGATTCTTCGGCGCTATCCGTTCCGTCATAGCCCGCATGTGAGAGCTTTCTCCGACACCCTCTCCTAATAGGTTATCACTACTGCTACCAGTACAAAACCGACGGGAGTTAATAGCGGGACATAATTATGCTGATGCAGTACCTGCCTTCTTGTTCGTAGCAACATCTGCGTAAGTGTAAACCGGCTGATATTGTTCCCGTGTAAATGAGCCCCCCCACAAAACCCTGTCCATCATGCCTCCGGACACCGAAGTGTCCCCCAAAACTTGTTTGGGTGTATGTAGTAAATAGAAGGTATGTAGCAAACGACGCACATTATTTGTAACAACGCTTTTGATATTCATCATCGGGAGGGCAAACCGACATTGAGACAAGTCATGAGTAGAATTACATAGTTAGTTCTATCCAGAAGCCTCTGGTAACCCATGTGGTATGCCGTTACGGAATCTGATGTTCGAAAGTGATGAAGGAAATGAGCTCAACTACATTCCGATTGATCTCGTGATATCTTGCCGAACGCAAACAATAACACATTCTCGCAGAAGCAAAGCTGAGACCAGCCGTTACTCTGTATGGGACCCTGAACTCAGTGGTACTTCAAACGGACGAGGATGCCTTGTGGGGTAAACATCGCGACTCGGCGGAAGCCTCCTGATTCCCATCGGCCTCAGACTGAAACTGTGTAATTTTCACGCGCAACCCTAAACCATTGTGCACCATATTGTGTGCACTGTGCTGATGGATGAGTAAGTATGCGGATAGAGCGAGAGAGACAACAACAAAACTGACGACGATAATGACGGATACTGAAGTTGGCTGACAGACATAATAACTAACGTGGTCCACGACAGTCAGATGTCAAACAGACCAAAAACATTGCCACAGCGAACAAACACACAGCGCACGTCATAATTTCTGTCCAGTTTGCGGGAAAAGAGGAAGGAGTACAGGTAACAGGAGAAAAGAAAAGAATCGTTAGTCTGCTGCGTGGGATGGTGTATCGTGCTGTTGCCATACGTGTTGGTAACTTCTTCCCAAACGGTTCTGAAGCCCAAATGTTCTATTTGGCCTTTACTTACTTCCAGTCACGCAACTCAACCGAACTTGCATATAGTGCTTTTACTCGTTTGGAGGTCCAATGTATAGCCTATTTGGTTTCATTTGTTGTGCCTGATCGGAGCTGAACGTTTGCTGTTCTGTTTGGGGCATGCTCGGTTGCTTAGTACTGTCGCTGCAGCAGCTAACTGAATATATCCCAACGTACGTTCTCTTTAAAACTAGTCAATACAGCAGAGTTTACATGTTCCAGCAAGTGTTTGGCATGGACCCCACAAGCCGTTTTGAAACGTTTCTCATCTATACGAGGGAATGTCCGTTCATCTTGCTCAGTACGGCGTAGCCCCTATTAGCTGCCTTCTCATAATTGTACGATAATGATAAGTTGGGCGATAGTCAGGATCCCAGATCTCCGTTAAGGTACTCTCCGTCCGCCACTAAACTTTTTTCAGTCAACCCATTTCCGATATCTCCACCGACAGACATGTGGGCTCATTTTCTGTCGCTGATAGGGGGATACTACTGTGGTGACCTGGAGATGCCGGCTGTACATGTGCAAAATTCTGCCCAAAGTCCTACTTCACACTGTACGTGGGATTTTATGTACCTCCGCCCAGCGTTTGCTTGCTGCACGCAATCGCGCTTATTTGTTTGCGTGCTTGTTGGCTTTCGCTTGTCAGCGGCACCGCAGGGTACTTCCGGCTTCCTCATGCGCCTGACGGTCGGATGCTTAACCTCAGTTGCTCCTTCCGTGCTTCAGCGTCAACTGGCGCTGGTAGATACCTATTGTAATTATCGTATAATGATACTTTGAGTCTCACTGTTGCATATAACTGGCGTCGTTAATTTATTGTGTGCCGACACCAAACCACTCCCATGGCCACTGTTTTATAGCATCGATGCCAGCTTGCAGAAAACTGAGCTCACGGGGGTTACAAATTTTAAAATCATCCGCAAACGACAAAGGGTTACGGGAGATGAGATAAGGATGGGCGTAGATATAAATTAGCAATGGCAGCGGACGAGAAGGACAGCCTTGAGGTATACTGGCTGAGATGGGTGCATAAGAAGGGAATTCAAAGCCTCATTCAACCCTAACCGGTTGACTGCTCACAGACGAGAATATACGGCAGGGAAAGTTGCCCCAAAAGTCGTGGGTCCCTGGTTTATTCGAATGCGGACGTGAGACGTTGGATAAAACGCCTTGGCGAAATCCGGGAAAATGGCGCCAGAAGCAAGACCCTGGCCCTCGGACTCAGACTGCACGTAGAGAGAAACTTGTGTTTCACACTGCAGATTTGGTAAAACCAGTGCTGGGCTATGGAAAGCAGACCAATGCAGAGAAGAGGCTGAGGTACTATACGCGCGACGAAACGTTCTAAGACCTTGTATGGACTATTCGTTAGACTGATAGCTCTGTAGCTGACAGAGAAGGGTCGATCACTTGATTGATAAAAGAGAGTAATGGTAGCCCCCGTCCGCCTAACTGGGATGGTATCCTCGGAGAGAGTCACCTTGAACAACTAGCGAAATTGTTTTGCGACTATACGGGACGTTTGTTATATATTTTCCGGCGAATCCGGTCTGAGTCCCATCGAAATGAATGGGTTTAAAAGTGTATGCTGCACATTAACCAGCGGAAGTTCCGCTGACATAATCGGTTGCTGAAGTATCTGAGGCATTAAGCGGGATGCGGATGGTGTCGCTGCATTATGAACAGCGGTGTAATGACCCATAAATATTTCGGGGACTTCGTGTGTTGCAGAGGTAGCCTCGCCGTTTCTCTTGACCACCAAGACAAGGGTTAGGGGATTTCGCGCCCATGACGCGTGCACTTAAAAAGAAAATTCTCACCTGTTCTCGTCATTTCGAGCAATTGAGGCTGTGCTGCCTAGCGGTTGCGGTGGATTTTCGATCTGCGCTGAGTGTGAACGTCAAGAAACGCCGGCATATCCTCAGAACTCCGGGAATGCCGTCGTATCGCCAGCAGTTATGCACGAAGTTCGAGGAAACGGCGATTATTCCGCGGAAGAGGCGAGCGTAGGGAGCATTTAATGAACTTGCGGGGTGTGCACGACCTGTGTGCTTCGTGACTCATATCTTTCATAAGTTGAAGGTCCAAAGCCACCCAGCCTGATCCTATAAGAATTGTGCGNGTGTTTTCTTCACAGTTTTGTATTGCATCGGCTTCGTACACCCACGAGGCCCTCCAGGCAGTAGCAGGCAACCCATATGGGGATATTTGGTATGATATTGTTAAAAATTTTCCCGCAGAACCGCTGTGTTCTCCTTCCAACTCCCATGGACGTACGATTCCACGCGACATAATTGGCTGGTAACTTTGAAAAAGCAAATCACTAAAAGACCCGTTGATGTTTCTGGAATCCACGAAATGTAATTATCCATATCTACCAAATGAACCACGGCATTCGTGGATACTCAATGTATGTGTTATGAAGTTGGTACAGGGAATGGAGTTTATGTTTACATTGATCTGACCCGCGGATCATAAACCGTTCTCTGCCGGATTCCCAGAAGTGCCTGCAAACATCCGTTACTGCAATGAAACTGACGGAATATGAATGCCCTATTCATATCGCAGGCAGATAGAGCCAATGTTTTGTAGGATTATTAGGTCGTTTTAGTCGACTCCCTCGTTGTGGGTGTTTATAAAGGGACGATGACAAGCAACAATGAATGGACGAACTAAACGCTCTTCATCGCTTTCTCCTCCTTTGTGCAACATGGGTGGAAACAGCCAACCGAAAATGTCACGTGCAGTCATTTTTAGGAATAACACTGCATCGAACAACACCGACCTTAATTCCTGCGGGAATCGGGAGAAAGTGTAAAGTTCGCGCACATAGGAAGGCTGGAACGTTGCCATACATGCTTAACTGTCAAATATGTCAGTATTCTTGTTGAAATTAGGTATAAAAATGATGTGGTCTTGAATTTTCACTTCAACCATAACTCTGAAACGCCAAAAATTAAGTATTCTCAGGCTAGGGGATCATATATTCTGCCTCGATAATCGCGATAAACGCATTTATAAAACTGGAGAGAGTGGACTGTTTCATATAATAGACTGTTTTCGTAGAAGTGATGGAAAATGTTTTCATATTTAAACTGGTATGTTGGGCACTTTTCAACGTATTTCAATGTTCTCATTACCGCTTAGTTACAATTAAGAAACAGCAGATATTTTGACTGAACGTTCAATTTTAACACTGTCGGAAGTATTTAAATAAGAGGATCGCGTCAACATCACCGCCTTCCACTGAAATGATCTTCAAAGCCAATATCTGCGGAAGTCATAATTACCGAAGCAATGAGGGTTTTGTGCCCGATGGGATGTACACTATCATACCAAGGTTTCTGCATTCCTTTTTTTCTGTTTGACACGATTTAAAACCTTCCTTACGATTTCATTCACTGTATTCCTAAGTAAAATTGAGCATGTGACCAGTTTGACTTACTTGTCTATGTCACACCGTGAGTCGACTGGGTCCTACTTACGTTTGTCTCGCTCCATGACTGAGGTTAAACGCCGGAAGATAACGAAGTTCTGGCAACTCATGCTCTACCCTGACGGCGTTGTATTGCAATGACCATAAGATTTTGTTCGTATTCTGCGCAGCTTAGTCAACCTGGTGGATGACGCGCTACCATTCAGACCGCCGGATAATTTTTGTTTCCGTCGCAGACTCGATAACCTTAGAGAACAAACGTTCCGCCGAATCACGAAATCCAGCTGCGTAGTGAAGGTGTACGTCGTTGAGGTGATCAACATACACAAAGTTCGTAGTGCTACCAGCAAGTTCATACGGAATACCATGAACTGCACAAGGGCATCTAACAACTATGCCATCACTGACGGCACATGAACGCATACATTTTTACTTGAAGTGAACTCTGCGGTACATAGATTTCAACAACGCGTCACCACCGCTCAAGCATTTCCTTGATTTTATCGGTCAATTTGTTCACTTTATGACCACCAACTACAAAAGCCAATTAGCA
Source organism: Paragonimus kellicotti (assembly GCA_014220965.1). NCBI lineage: Eukaryota > Metazoa > Platyhelminthes > Trematoda > Plagiorchiida > Troglotrematidae > Paragonimus > Paragonimus kellicotti. The sequence continues at coordinate 16,548 of LOND01000445.1, forward strand.
ACGTTGCATTTGAGTGCTTCCGAATTTCCCGTAGAACTAATAACGTGTTCGCTAGTATTTCATACACATTCAGCAGATAAAGCATCATCCCATGTTCTGTCCTTCAAATTCTAAGGTTGAGTAGATGTCTATAGACACTCCACTATAACCACGAAATTGCTGGCATGTTTACCTTCACATACGTGATCTACTGCGCAATTCAAATCAGACAACTCCATCAATTTCGCCGCGACTGCTTTATTGATTGGGAGGCAGTGGAAGCATCAGTCAAGCGGCCAGTAGCTCGAGGAGGAAGTACACACAAACGAGCGCCGTTGAATACGTATCCCACACCAGACGTTGTCACGGCTGAGGAATTACACGTGGTGCGGACAGGTTACGTAATCACGCGTTCCAAATACATACACAGTAGGTTTTTAAGCTACATCGCAACTTTCTGGAAGGAGTAAGGCCAACCGAAATGAATTTCGTTCACCATATTCATTAATACTCAGCTGATAGTGTCAGTTTGTCTGTTCATTTCTGAAGAAAGTCAAAGGTGCAATCAGCTTCACGCAGTCAGGAACATACATGGCAGATCATTCTCCGTCACATAGCATAAACCTTCGGGGCCTCGTACGTCGAAATTCACGGAGTAAGCTGCTTTGCGCCGAGTAGACCCGCGTCTACGCCGTCTACGTCCTCTACGCCAAGTCGCCTCATCTACCGTCTCCTTCGCGTCCGCTAGTAGTGTTGTGATTGCCACAGACGTTTAGCCAGCGAAGTTACTTATTACATGGAATCTCGCACAGGTCACGTTAAAACACATGACCACGAACGCGTACACTCATTTGCTCAACGGACGTGTATTCACATATTGGACAGTAGTACGCTGCCATTTGTTCAGATGGTATTCCCCCCGTAGTGCGCACACACCATTTTAATAGCCGCTTCTGATCCATCGTTTTCTCAGCGTTGATGCCCGCCGTGTAGTTTCCGAATGTACGCATTGCGTTGCTAACAAACGGAGCTGCTTTCCATAAAACACGCGCCGAGCAATGAGGCAGCTCGGCTTCCAACCACCAGCCGAATTTCTGATAGCACCTATCTGCACTCAGTCATTACATTTTCGTACGCAACGGCCGCTTTGGATAAACGCTTTCTGAGTGTTCAAGCGGCCAGTCAGTCACTGAGAGACAAGTCGCAATCGTTCGAACAAAACAGGGTCACCATTTCCAGACGGGCTCCCTTGATTCTCCTCAGTCTGCTAACTACCATAGATGGGGTTCCTTTATGCGAACAACAGTTTGAAGTTGAAGGACACTACAAAGGCGTCGTGGTGAAAGTGTGTCGCCTAGGAGTGTCGATCTTCGAAATGTCTTACGCAAGGTGCTGCCTATGTTGTACGCTATGACGTTCAACAAACAAATGGGTTATTGCAAGCCCCATGGAAACATCAAGTCATCAAGTTTAGACTCATGAAGGCCGTTAAGTGCATTAACACGCTTTTTCATGTTATTAAATTTTGGCCGCCCCTCTACTGATTGTTTCGTAAGATTTATAGAGAAGGAAGTTGAATAGGTAACAAAAAGGTGACATCAAAATGCACGAGAGTAGTACTGAGAAAGAAAAGGTGGAATGAAAGCATACGCTAATTAACCTGTTTTTCAGTATATATACCGTTGAACAAATTGCGTCATGTAATATCTGCGGGACACCAGTTTTCCCTGTTGTTGATGGCATTCATCTTTTCTCGAGGGTGGCTGAATTAGTAAGGTTCATGAGAGTTCCCGTCAAAAGGTCTGTCCTTTGGCCGCTGACGTGCGGTAGCACGTACGGTTCTCCTACGTTCGTCGGAAGGCTAACTGAGCAAAAGTGACGGGAATAAATGGAAATTGTAGTTGTCTAATCAACCTGATGACAGGCAATGAAGGGTGTGATAACACGAAAAATTATAACGGTAGCAAGTAAACGCAGAAGTGTATGTGCAACTGAAACCGACAGACGTGCCAATGAAGTTGAACGATCCGTTGACGAGCCGAAGTCCTTTGAGTTGAAAAGATCAATACCTTCCACTGGGAGTTAACGCTGGACGGTAGAATCACACGACGTTGAATGAACAATTTCATACACGGCGTAGAAAAATGGCGTTGAGTCTTGGGTTGTTTTCGGACGCGGTTGTGACCAGCGATCGTGTGGCTTCTCTAAGGATCCCGGCTGCAACCGTGTTTTCCCGCTTGTTTGTTCTGTACGCATGATTCTGTGTACGCCTGCTATAGGAGGCCTGATATGAACTCAGTGCCACTTTCTTCAGTCGTGCAACTAATTGCACGCAGTGAACGCTTGTCCTTTTCCTAACGACTCATCTTCTATTCCATTCTTCAAGGTCGTTTAGCCCGAACCTTTCCGAGCGTTGTTTAACGCACTCGAAGGTTCCACGCACTTTTCGCTTGGCGCGCTTTGAGTGCCGCCGAGTGGGCTGGTAGCCCATCTCGCGCTTCTTTTCTTTCTCTCTTGGTTGCTGCCGTTGGTCCCAGACTAGGCTAGAGCTAACTACTTATCATATTTCCAAACATTGCTGGAAATATACGGTTTGTTTCCAAACCCCACTGCGTTCTTTAGTTCGATGCCTGTTGGGACTACGTTTCGATTGCTCTTCAGGAAAGGCGTTTTAAATTGTTAGTGGACGAGGGTCTAGCGCATACCCACTTGTCCACTACACACTCGTGGTCAAACCGAAAAAAAAAAGTGAAAGGAGGGAATTAATATCAAACAAAATACAAATTGGACCTCATAGAGGTTAACTTCCATGGATCATTGTATTTGTCTGTCGTGGACAATTGTCCACAATAAATTCCACCACACTAAGTCCGCGGTGTGTTGAGAAGGTTCCACCCTTAATAACAGATATGACTGCGAATTCGGTTTTTCCGGGTGTGCTAAAAGGATGTTGCCACGGTTAGCCGACGATAACCACGACCGAGTGAAGCAGAAGGCGAAACGCGCGAGGACAAAGTGTGTATTGATTCAAACAATAGACAAGTAGTTTATATGTACAATGAACGTAACAGGTATGAAGAATATTGTGTAACAAGAGAACAAAATGGCAACCCCCCTAGAGCGTCAGGGAAGATAAAACGCTCGATAATTAAGGAAACGGACAGTGTCAGTAATGATAATCCTCACATTGTCGGCCATCTAAGGGTTCGGCTAGAACGGGTGTGTAGTGTGCATGACTTAAGTTGGGAGGCAGGAACAAAGGTGTGGACACTGGTCTCAAACATGGGTTGGGTAGACAGAAAGGTTTTGGGAGTCGGTAGACAGGTCTAGAGTACGTTGGCTCGAAGCATCGGCATGTGTAATGTCTGGCGGTCGATACGAGGATGTTGAATCACGATCAAAGTAAGCGACCTTTAATTTGCCAATGTCCACCGAGTGACGTGTTCCGTTTTTATCGATGACAGTATTTGTTTTGCGGTCAAGCACTCTGAAAGAACCGTCGTACAGCGGCTACAAAGATGTCTTAGGCGAACCAATGCGAATGAAAAACAAAAAGGCAAGTGCGCAGATTACGGTAAATTTGTTCTTGCCGCGACCTTATTCGTGGAGATGAAAGTTGAATTTGCCGTATGTGATTCTCTAGACGCGTGACGTAAGTCGCTTCCGAACCCAGAGGTATCAGAGAAAGAGCCTCCAGGAAGACGTAGTGTACAACCATAAACGAGTTCTGCTGAGTTGCATCCAACGTTTTTCTTTACAGTGGTTCGCAAGCCGGAAGAATAACAGGTAAGCGATCAGACTATTTGATACCCGCCGACGTTGCCATCATGAGTGCTTTTAGTTGACGGTGGTACCTTTTGACCGAACCGTTCGACGAAGGATGGTACGCAGTGGTCGTTATGTGTTCGCATCCAAGAATACGATTCAAATCACGGAAAAGGGCTGAAGTAAATTGAGATCCACGGTCAGTGGTGATTGTGGCCGGAACGCCAAAATTCGAAATCCACGAGTCGACAAAACTATGCGAATGGTTTTCGTTGACGTGTTGTTCAAAGGAACGGCAATGGGCCACTCGTGAATCGGTCCACACAGGTTAGAAGATGTGTATAACCGTTGGAAGGAGGAAGGGATCCAACGATATCAAGATGGACGTGTTTGAAACGTGCTTTGGAGACTCCTGTCCGAGCCTCGACGGTATATTACCTAGGGCGTCACGTGAAGCGGCTGAAAAGCTTGCTGGTCCAATTAACTTACTTTTCACAGTCTTTTTCTCAGGGAACAGTACCCAGCAGCCAGAAACCCGCAAACATACACCCGTTTTCAAGGATGGTAGGCGTAATCCTCCCGGTGATTATGGACCAGTCGCCTTGTTGTCGAGCCTCTCGAAAATTTTAGAGGCACTCATGTATGACTCGCTCTATAAGTATCTTACTTCTTGAGACTTCTCCAGTGTACTAAATGGCTTTCGCTAAGATCGTTCATGTACTACAAATCTGCTGACGGCCACTGATCAGTGGACCAAAACAGTTGATCAAGACAATG
>LOND01000445.1:29910-42370 GCA_014220965.1 Paragonimus kellicotti
TGAATAACTATAACCGTCATCGTCATTTTCAGTTTCAAACCGTACCAGTGGGTACAATGTCTCGGGCTGCCGTAGGCCGTAACAGTGGTCCACGAAAATGCGGAACAATGAATAAGAGCGAATGGTTGGCGAAGGAAAAGAAGCAACGAAAATGAACAAGTAAACACAATTAAGTTTCACGGAACAGTGAAGTCAGGTTTGCGGATACAAACTGACTACTACATAATGCATGAAAGTTTTCAATCAGCAGTGTGGATAGCCACGGACTCGCAAACCATACAGATCGCACCTACCAACCTTGCACAGCGGACGGTCATCATCATCACAACGAGCCATGAGCCTGACCGGAAGGTACTGTGGCTCGGGCTGCCGCTCACCTCAACAGTGACGTGGAATATCCTAGAAGAAAACGTTACTAAAAAGGTCAAGAATTATTAACAGACCAAGTGGGAGAATTAGAAATAGTATGAATGCAGGTACACCATTGACTGCGACACACTGCCATCTCGGATAGCGTCTTAACCAGCGGTTTGAGTGATCACGAGGATCCCAGCCAAGGCAAGCGACACCTATCCACTTTGCTCAATGGGTGCTCGGCCAGGATCTTCATATTTCGTGGCCACGTTGTTGCTTGATCATTCACGCAGTTTCATTGTATGAAGCCCGGTACGGTAAACGCTCAGCTGGCATGCGGAGTACGTGACCCAACCATCGCAGGCTGTGCAACGTGAGTAGTTGACCAATTGATCGCGCATCCCGAGCGTTCCGGAATACGCGCCGGCGAACTGCCGTATTGCTCACGCGATCAGTCCACTTAATGTGGGCTAACTGGCGGAGACAACGATGGTCAAATACAGCAAATCTGTTGACATCTTCGTTGCGAACAGGCCACGTTTCCGAACCATAGAGCAAAACAGAACGTACACAAGCATTATATACTCTTCCTTTCAGCGACAATCGAACGTCTTTTCGACGCCACAGATGACGCAGGTTGGCAAAGGCAACTCGTGCCTTTGCTATCCTCGCTGATATCTCATCAGCAATATTACAGGCTGAAATAGTGTTACCCAAGTATGTGAGTGTTCCCGGTCTTAAGTGGATTGGCTGGAATGAAGAACGTAGGAGTGGGAGTGCCGCAGTCTTGAGCCAGCATTTTTGCACTTTGAAGGTGCGAAGCATATGCCGTAACAAATTAACCGTGTCATTCATCTCGTTCAGCATGGCCTGTACATCTTCGAAAAGATGGCTCAGTAAGACGCTGTCTTCCGTACATTCGGTGTCGGTCAACCAAGCGCCAGGAAGAAGCTCAACACCAAGTTCACTGGACTCCTCAAGCGCACCCTCCAGAATGTCGTCCATGACAAAATTGAACAAGAAGGGAGAAATCGGACACCCTTGACGAACACCACTAGAAGTGATAAATGCCCGAAACAGTTGTCCGTAAACTCACCTTGATTGCAGAGTGGGCATAGAGTGATCTTAACAGATTCACGTATTTCCCTGGTACTTCCCTTGCGAAGAAGACAGTTCCAGAGGATGCTACGAACAACCGAGCTGAAAGCAGTCTTTAGGTCTTGAATGACCACGGCGATCAAGGCTTTCATAGCCCGTGACTACATCATCACCTGGCCACCTTGCAGTTTCTTGCTATCCTCAGCAGCCACACTGAACAATGCGTGTTGCGACAGACACTCCGTCAGTATCCGGATTACGTGACTCAACCAGCAAGGACTGCATTTTCACAATCTTGGTTATCGTTCGCGAACCTACACATCTCTCGAACACGCGCCGACGGATCATAGCGTTACTCACAGAGTTAACCCATTTAAAACAGGCTAACTTACAGAGACATGAGTGATCAAATACCGAGAGTCTGTACGTATCTTCCGCAGGTCTGTGATCCACAGAGCATAAATAAACGCATATACATTGCAAATTCTGCTGTTAATCGAAAAATGAACGTCTTTGTGACACCACATGTGTTAGCGGTTGGCGAATACACTACATGCTTTCGCTATCCTCGTAGGCCCCTCCCCCACTGTTCTATACAGTTTAATCGTCAACCTCCTACCGACTTCCAGATGTTTCTAATCATTAGTAATACTCCTCCGGCAAGTCCCATCTTGCCCCAGTCTCCTGCTGCCCTCGTCCTGTACTTAAGCCTAGAGTAGGGATTAATGTAAATGTTTTCAAAGTTTACAGTCTAAAACAAGTGGTTTGACAGTGGCTCCCCCACAGACGTTTGGCGGACTGAATATCGACATCGATTGCAAATCATGTGCTTGAATCCAGGACACTGACCAACTTATCTACCTCAGCGCCTGCACTATCCACTCGACACTGGTTGTAAAGTTCGGGTGATCGTCGCTGTTTTTCAGCCTAGAATAGGTGTGGCCTTTAAAACAACAGCCGCAGTGATAGACTGGGTTCCCGTTAGCGATGGACTCCACCTTTCGCCTGGTAAGTTCTGTAAAGACCAGTTCTGGATGGCAAGTCTTCAGAAATCTCTTCATTGCGTCAGCTTATGATCCAATTAACTGTAATGACGTTGGTGTTAATGACGCCTTCTCAGATCTGGCTGCTCTCCCTAAGTCGATACATAACTCTGACATAGCTATTTTGGCCGGGGGCATGAACGTCCGGATCGGTTGTTTTGACGAGGCCGAATCGCGTGTAAGTGACAATTTTGGGTTTGTTACGCATCGGTTGAATAATAGTGAATTGCCACAGCAACTGCGCTGGGCAAGAACTATTTTTATCTAGCACTAGCTTTAGTAATTCTGTTTCATTGTTATATCGGGCGCCGTCCTTTCCCGAACCATGCCATATCTCAGGTAGACTACGTAGATGTTATAGGTGATGTAGCTGTATTTTAAACTGTCGTTCTCATTGAAGTGTATACGTAGATTCAGATTATGTACTGGTACGTCGTCGTTTCGTTCCCGTTTTTGCTAGGCAATGACCTCACCGGTCGCAACGACTAGAGATTGGGTAACTGACTGGACCGGTTGTACTGCATAAGCATCAAACGAACATATAACGCAAGCTTAGCAGTTCAACCCCTGGTGATCCTATTAGCTTCTGTGGCCGAATCTCGTAGGCCATTTATGAAGCAACTACTTCGGCGTGTAACGCTGCGCTTTGTGGCTTAAACAGTCGTTGGCTTTCAGAGTAATCTCTAGAGTTATTAGATGTCTGATGGAACACTCTTCGCGACAGTTCATATGACAAGATTAGGAGGGATATCTACAAGAAACTGTGGCATTGTCTGATTGCCGATTATGGGGTTCGGCTAGTTGGAAAAGTTTCAAAGAAGATGGTTGTTTCGGCCTATGTGGACTCGGAGAACACTACTGTCTTCTGGGGTCATTCGATGACAGTTCCCGTCTTCAAGAACAAGTCGGGGTCAGGTTGACCCTAGTCATTGCCAGGGTTTCGATATCCCCCATACTTCGTCAATTAGTCGCCCGGCAAGCACATTAAGAAGGAACGGGCATAGATTCGTCCTGGACGAGGTTGTTTTAATCACATTTTCGCCCTGGCCAGATTCTGGAATGGCGGTATACGTACAACCGTTTAAAATCTGTCCTTTTTCTCGACCATAAAGGTGCGTTCGATTCGTCGATCGTCCCACACTTTTAAAGTCGCTTAAACATATGGATGTACTGATCAACTCAGGTTAGCGTTACAGTGAACTCCCTGACAGTTTCGACATCTACATCAGCGCACGTCATAACTAATCTGTTTCACTACATTTGTTCAGTTTTGTCAAATCAAATCTGCTCTGCAACGCTCACGAAATGGCGAGGTGTACGTCCTGCCTAGTAAAAGACTGACTGTTAATAAGCTGCTTTTTGACGAGTTCCAAATAGCGCAAGTAGTGCTGGGCGCCGCTTCGCGTTCTGCTGAATGTTCCGAAATGTTCTTTACAACCCCACTGCAAAGTACCGCAGGACCGCCTTTTTAGATTTACTGTTGACTTAGGTAGTTGTGGCGGTTGTTGACAGGTTTGTTTACTTAGGAAGTTGCATCGACGGTGACGGCGGTATAACGAATTAAATGGAAGCTCGTGCCTCTAAGAATAAAGCGGTATTTGCCAATCTGTGAGTGTGCGGGCTGCGCTGTATTACGTCTGCGAAGCCCGGCCACCTTGGTTAAAAGACGTGAATCATTTTCCAATATTTGACCATCGATGTTCGCTTTCAAATGGCACCAATCAAATCAAGGTAGGAAGCGGGTATTTGGTAATGCATGTTAAACGAGCCCTCTTGCTCACACTTTGAGTATACACAGGTTCGGATGACCAGGCCATCTTTTTACCGATTCCACGACCAACTGGACGGCTGATGGTCTGACGGAGAAATGAAGTCATTCACCAAGATATCAGTCTCTGCTGGACATGTACCCTCTCGGAGCACAGAATCAGTGGTTGATGGCCTTAAGTGAGGTGGCGGCCAGTCGACCCCGGTGGCGTGGATGCTACCTTTGTTTGGTCGTGGTTTCTAGGAAATAAAGTGCACTTGATGATTTGGAACAAAAAAAGCCGCTGACGACGCCTTACTGTGGTATTACTTTGAGGTCAACTGTTTCAGTATAGACAGTTGTTGCTGACAGTGAATCCTCCCCACCGGTTGATGCTGCGGCGTAACATTTGCAACAGCTTGTTTTTCAGTTCAGCCACTATCTCAGTTAACCTCTGAGAGAATGTTCACAACATGGCGACGTGGTCGTTGGCTTTTTACTGATTACTCTTGTTTCTCAAAATCGGGTACTAGTCCGAGGACATGTATGACTTGTCCTCCTGGACTCTGGATGTCTGGAACAGCGTGGTGTCTCGTGTGCTAACGAAACGATCTCATTTGATCATTAACATCGGTTTAGTCACCCAGATTACCGGGTCTTGACCGGAAGAGAATCTATTAGTCTTTGTTATTGAAAAGGACACGTATTTAGTGGCGTCTGTTATTTGAATGGTTAGACTCGCTCTCTCTTATGTACTACTGTTAGATTAGTTGTGGCTTCACTTCATTTTTTGAAGACCAATCATTACAGCCGCAATTTTAATTATTGAGTTTACAACGGTCCCAATCATTACATCATCGTTCCGTGTTTTGAAGTTTGTTCGGATCAACTCAGTTTTCAACTGGTTTCCCACTATGTAGAACATCCTTGTGATCACTCTGACGTTACTCTCTACTGAGCTTATTTCACCTTACATGTTGAGGCGCGAAGCATTATTTTCACGACTACATTAGGTAGAATGAAGTGCAGCGTTTTCAGTTCTTCATAACTGACCATGCACTCTATCACTGAACTTCTAAAATATTATGCCTAGTGACAACTCATGGAGGAAGAATTGATTCTTTACATAGAAGACACAGCGAAAGTCAGATCTATCGTAACGTCTAAGCGATCTACTGAGGTATTTCTCGTTCACTGTCCTAACCATAGCTTTGTCAGATTATCGCTCTGTTCGATGACTTGCTATCGGACGATGAATCAGAAACTGGTGTCAATCTGATCGAAGCGGTTACACACGGTCAGATTTTTATTCTTATAGATTGTTTGTTTACAGGGATCTATGAACATGAAGAATTGTTGGAGATATGTGAATCCCTTCTGGATCGTCTATGGGTTCGTTGTCTCCCATATATATACAAATCGAGTTTCTCCCTATTTCTCAGTAACTGCGTATGTTCTACTGGTTTTTTGACTTCAGTTCTGTTCCCAGGTCGAGTGTCTTGAGGACTGGAAACTGGAACGTTTTTGCATCCACGTGATCAATAAACTTTCCACAGATTCCATGGAACCCAGTTGGTTAGTTGTTACTTTACTTGATGCACCCGTATTAGCATTTTTGATACGTTCGGTAAAGCATTGTCACGCCTAGAAAATTCAACAGTCCCTCTTACTCCGTTGGTTGAACCGTTGTGCAGTGCACAGTTGGTATCATTGTCAGAAATGTGGAATTTCCTAACCATTTCAGATGGTCACACGCAAACACGCTTAGTCTCATAGAGTCTCTGAAAGACTATCCGTTTACTGTACAATTTCGGAAAGCTATACTGGAAAAAACTCTTTCTGACGTTTCACACTGGGAAAGCCACATGATACCGCCCATCTTGAATGCAGCTATGGGTTTCTCTTGTTCTGTAAGTTCTGTTTCTCAATGAGGCCAATTTGATAGAAAACCATCGTACTTGTTTTGGATCATTTGCGAGTTTATTTCCATCAGTACGATACATTAGAAAGCGTGACGTAAGTTCTTTCCGTCTTATACTTATTTGCAGCATTCCCATGGGAATCAAGGCTAGTGTCTTGTCGCAGATTTTCGACCTGTGTGAAGAGTCGGAGCAGTTCGCGCAGGACGTACTTGGTTCACTTAAAGTACACCACTGCTTCTCTCTGATCAATCACCTTAACACAGAACCTCTCACAAACAACCTTTCTTTCAGATTTCACGTGTACTCTCCTGTTGACAATTCTTCCAATTAAATCTGTTCAATCTCAGGTAATTGGGCTATATTTCTGTTGCACGATAGCTATTTGCAACTGTTTAGCATTTACCTACTTTTACGTTGTCTGTGCTAACGTTTTGTACAACGACAAACTCCGTCTTGAGTCTTCTGTTTTCAGGTTCTTCGTTTACTGAACTCTGCGATCCTAACTGCCTTTACGGATAATCGGGTTATCTTGGAATCTTCCTTTCTTCGAGGACTATGCGATGTTCCAGATGATCCAACAGGCCTTATTCTGAATATTTGTCAACAGTGGTAGGCTGTACTCTGAATACGGTATCGTTTTTCGATCCTTTTCATACTTTTAAACTTGAGCCTGAACTCTCATGAGGAGTTCGGTAAACCTATGATGGCCGTCATTACTTTCATAATGTCCAGCTGACATACTCGATTATCCACCACACATTGTTTGCGTGACTGGTTTTCGGACTCTGTTTGCTAATGCCAGATTCACCTTTGTCACAGTACACGAATTGCTGTTGTAGCCTATTAACGCATTATCCGACAACTGTGCTATAAGAACGTTTGCCGGGTAAAATGTTTTCCTCACGAATAAAATTAACTGTTCCACAAAGCTGCAATGTTTATAGCGGATATGTGTTGTATCCCTTTTGTTGATTTTCATCAATGGAACCCAACGTTTGAAGGACTGTTTCTTGTGTCGACCACGAGAGCTTTGCATCGGTTGTTGACATGTTTCAAAAGTGCGATAGAGAGGGAGAGGGAAAGCGCGAGTTGACTTATGAATATCGCATTTGCTCAGGCCGGTTTCTTGGATGTCCTGTTAAATTATTGATCACCGAGAGAGGTGTCCACTGGCTAGTTGACCAGTAAGAATACTTAACACTATTGTGTGAAAGACACTTGTGAACTAGTGCCTAGGTTACTGGACGTTTCCGTGCGCCCACAATTTTTCTCCCTGTTTATTCATGTGATTTTATTTTAAGTGGAGGCATTTCCATTTGTTTAGTTGAATAGCCTGGACAGGTTGTAGCAGCAGAAAACATTAGATTTCAATTTGATGCATTGGCTTACGGTCAGTTTAATTTATTTTCGAATATGCATCTCGTGATTTTAGCGTTTTACAGCCTGTCAAGCACACGTCACACGGTCTGATCTTGCTGGGTTTTGAGTTATTACGTACGGCGACTATTTTCTCCGCTTGCAACATCAATCGCAACTCACGACTATCGGCTAAGTTACCGAAACCCAGCTCGTCTCCATTTTTGAATCAGCGTCAGGTAAACACACGACTCTCACGTTTGGCTACTGAAATCCTGATACATCTGTTCAAGGTAAGTCGTGCCTTACCCTTCGTTACCTGAATGCGCTGTTATTTCACGTCGTGTATTGGTTTACGAATTAACTGGTGGTCGCATGATTCAGTGACCAGGACTGTTTTTTCCATAATTGTTAGTGTTCCCACTCGTGTGATTGAGTTTTGAAATATTTTTTTTAAACGATCGAACATTTCGGAGTTCTGCTGTTTTACACGTGTTCTGAATACTGACTGGAAGAACACATTTCTTCAGACCCTAATCGTTAAAGTTAACAGATGCTCTTCTCTGGACAATGATGCCAACGTGTGTCACATACCAGTTCTATTGGCAACCCAACGGTCAATCTTACCACCATCCTTGGGATCAGGAGTGCTAACCAATCCTCACCATATTTTGTTTCCACCCTCCGATCTGATCTGGACCGTTCACCATACTGGTATCTCTCAGTGGATGCAGCCAGGCATTTGTTTTGAGTGTACTTTTTTACCCGCTATTTTATCTTTATGACCTGAATCCCATCGCTTTTGTCTTCAACATGATTAGTCCGCGCGCGCGTGCACGTACTAGAAGGAAAACCTTCTATTTTTGGTTCTTGTGACGGTTACCAATGTGGTGTGCTATTTCTAGCTCAGAAAATGTTTTGCTAATAAGTTGTACAGGTCAGTGGCAATACGGCCGGTTTCTCATTTCAATTCCGGCTATTTCGTACGTAACCGTTTGCGCAGAAAACTAGATGAAACAGTGGCAACTCTCACCTTTCACCCGCATAATTGCAGGTCACTTGTTGAATATATTCGAAGGTCAGAGTCGACAACTTTCTTTAAGACAACAGCCGTATACCACATTAATTGCAGCCATTAAATGGGATTAGTAACAATATACACTAAACTAATCTGGATTTCGGGCCGTGAAGTTGTGGATGCTGTTTGCCACTCTGGAGTCTCACACTGTTAGGAGACAACATGGATGTGGTCAGGTGTAGAGCGTCCTCTAAATGGGCGTCAGTTAATTGGACCCTCAGCTTCCTCTTGATGCATTTCGTCTTTAGAATGAATTACTCATCGGTGTTCGGCAGTATTTATGTACTATCGAACATCGATTTCATATTTGGACTGAGAACCGGATAATGTCGGCTTGTGAACAGGATTCGGCTTGTGGGCCGTAGACCACCGACTTCCGTTCTAGGGTCTTAGGAACTTGGCGTGAATTTTGCCGACTATGTTCCGCTGTTACGGCTCAAATATCTATTGTCGTAGCTTTTACGCCATATTTGTGTGATTCGATGGATTAGCAACAATACCCACGTTTTTTTTTATCGTTAAAGTTCTTTTTATCGGTTGTTCATGATTTTCATATGCTTTGTATCGTAAAGCCTCTCTTAGAACGGTTACCGGGGCAGTGGGTTTTGGTTTTGTCTATCGTTTATGCACACCGATGATTGTTGTAGTAAAGCCAAACCCTATACGCACTTCTGGAAATCTTCCAGCATCAACATTCAACTTATACAGTTCCAAACCAATCTCAAATGTTTTTTGGTTTAGGAAATTTCCAGTACGGTAAATGGTTAGCTCGACAAAGAGAACTCGACGTGGATACGGTATCAGTATACTAGTTGTATGCATACTATTCACAACTTTCCGTTTGGAACATAATCACGAAGGTATTTATGCGAAATGTTTTACACCTTCTTGGTCTGCCGTTTTGTCTCACCAACTAACTCACTTTCTACCTCTGCGTTTCAGAACTGTGCCTGGACCAGGGAGGATATTATGAACGTGATTGCAAACATTTTGTGGAGTGAATCATCTAAGCCCGTAGCTTTGAAACTCGTTGGTGAGTGTTAGTTTTCCGTTCTTGTGTTTCTGACGTTGAACTGACTTTGTCAATGATTGTTCCATTGTCTTAGTTATAACATGAGGCGTTGTTCGTTTGTACTACCTTTGGTGTGCACATTTTTACGATATCCAGACCTTCTCTCGGATTTGGTTGCAACGTGTCCGTCGCAACTTGCTGTTCTTGTTGGTCGTTTGGACGTGCTTTTGGACTCTATCGGTTTGATCCCCATAGAACTTTTCACTGGTTTGGTGCATGCTTTACTCCCTTTGATTCGGGCCGGAAACCGCCTGGCTGATGTGCGTGATGTGACTTGTCAAACGGAGGAGAACCCAATGAACAGAGTTCGTGCTAAATTATTCGTTAATCTTCGAAAAGCAGCTTGTTCTCCGCGTATTCAGAGTCGTCGTACTGCCGTAGCCTGTTTTCTTTTGCTTCTGAAGCATTTAAAGGTTCGTTCTTGTAGCTGTTGCGTGACGTGTTTATTCATAATCCTTATTTTGTTCAACGAAAATGAGATATTATGACTTACGAGTATCACGCTTCTCGCTTCCTTGTCAAAGGTTCGAATTTCACCCAATGTAGATATCTTGTTCTTGTTCCTTTTTATCGATCGTTTTTGACAAGAAATAAGGTGAAAAAAGATGGGAAATCGATCAAAATATTTTTTGGCGTTTCGCTTTCGCTGAGAAGGTCTCTCCGGCCCATTGAATAAACACAAAATTCGTATTGCGAAGTTTTGTTAAGTCGGAATGTGTACAATTTTAGACAAGCCAAATAGTTATATTGGATGGAACACCGATTACTTCCGAAGAAGTGGGAGTTATTCTTCGGATCGCCTACTAAAGGTTGTTCAGTCTTTGGAGTGACTAGTCCATTTCTCTATCAATGTAACTTTGTTTAGTCGATATAAGGCTGATTGCCATACTCCATCCATGTCAGCACCGTTAACTCTGCAAATGGTGACATCTGTTGCATCAACGAGTTATCCGTGCTGTGTATGCGCCCACTTTATTCGTGGGTCTTCAAGGCTTTTTAAAAAAAAATTTCGTCTGTCACTCCGGTTTCCACCCATAGGTCATTAGAAGCCTGTGATTGAATGCCCCGTAGGTACAATTGAAAACGTAACGTTTCCCTTCTCGTGTGCCAGCAGAAGTAAGTTAGCCAAATACTGACGGCATAGATAGTCTAACACAAGCGAACTTCTTGGAGTTGGAATGCGTTGTCGATGCTTAGAAGGGTGCCAAACGCGTTTGATCTTTCGAAAGCAGCCAACGGCTACGCCCATAGCTTGCTGTGATTTTGTGTAAAATAACTCGTCCGTTATTGCCCGTTTACTCAAACACCGGTAGTTTGTAGTTTTTGTTTGTAAATGTTTCCGTCAATTATGGGCTAGTCCACTTTATTCTCTTACCCTATCGTTTTTTCATTATCTTTATGTTCCTTTGGCATTCGGATTTCCTCATATTTTCCAATCGTTTTTGATGCAAACATATGTGAATGGCCGTCTGTCTGGCAGGATACTACTCTAGCTCGAACTGCCATTCAATACTACAGTGATGAGAAGAAAATACTGTCAAGTAAGGTAAAAATTATACTGATGAATTGGTGGCAGTGTTATTGAAAACATGTTGTTGGTTGTGTTGCCGATCATTGTTTCCAATCAGCGATTTGAACGATATCGAAGCCCTTAATCGGTCAGGATTTACCCGTTCATTTTAGTCAGTGAATTAACCAGGATGTTCGTAGCTTATGACCATGTCTGCGTGATCACCTTGAAGTGTACATCAACTGTTGGTGATCTCGATGAATGTTACCCGGTGCGTCAAACGCTCAGTTGGTGAATGGTGTACCTGCTCAAACCATCGCAAGCTGAGGGGTTTCATTGTTTGGTCAATTGAGTGCGTATCCGAAGTTGTTGAGAACGCACGCTGAGGGACGACCACGTTGCTCACATAATTGTCATACTTGGTACGGGCCAATTAACGGCAGTTGCGACAGCAGTTCTGCTCACTTCTTCACAAACAGGTCATCCCGGGACCACCGGGCAAAAATGGGCCGGACGTGCATTGTGTATCCTTCCTTTCAGCAAACTTCAGACATCATTTGTACTCCATAGTTGGCGCGGGTCCGCGCATGCGGTACGTGTTTTTGCGGGTATCCCCAATGTCTTCGGAAACATTTTAAGCTGACAATTTGCTGCTACCCAAGTCCATGAGGTGGTCCGAGGTCTCGAGCGGACTGTCTGCAGTAAAGAACTTGGGGGTGGGGACTGGAGTAGAATCTTTTACCTTGGAAGTACGAGACATATTCCGCACACACAGTCTCGTTCCTTTATCCCATTCAGTATCTCATTCACTTTCCTCCGGCAGGAGGCTAGTCGTGACAGTATAATTCACATTGCTCTATGCCGTTCACTTGAGTGCTTAGAAAAAATTTAGCACCCGGGTCGTTAGATTCCTCAAGCTAATCCTGCAGACTGTTGTCAGTGATAAGGTCGATTAGAAATGGAAGAGGTACTGTAATGACCACTATGTTACCGTTTGTCTTTGGTGTGTTTAACTTTGACTGACTGATTTGTCATTCCGTGGTTGATAACGTGAGTGACATGAATATACTGCAAGTCGATTCTAACAATCTTTTATGCTCTGAAATCACTCCACTCTCTCTAATGTGTTCATTCTTAGACTTCGGTTTGCTTTATGTACTGTGGGCCATTTCGGTTCCTGACTCGAACAAGTACACGTTTTACACGACGTTGGCTTGATAATATGTCCGCACTTCGTGCACCCGCACAGTACAGGACACAGGACACAGGACAGTTTATTC
>LOND01000445.1:58442-72098 GCA_014220965.1 Paragonimus kellicotti
GTTTACCTTAAGACACGACATTCTTTAACAGTCTGGCACCTGTGTTGGCTGACGACATCATGGTTAGTTTGCCTCCATGATTGGATTGCGCAGAGTGACTACCATTTGGCTCATTGCAGTTTTTGTTCCAGAGTATGGATCTCGATGTGATAAAAATGTCTACGTCTCTTGCTTGCTTATCGAAATGAGCTTCAACGTCCCTGCCATGACTATTCTGTAGTTGGCGTTTCAGTTGACGGCAGCTCTTATCATATGCAGAATCTGGGGAAACAGTTCTTATCCGTTTCATAGGCCCCGGCTGAATTGGCAAAAATTCACTTCCACCGTATCAACACTGCTTTTTGGTGATCCACTTTTCCTCAACAAGTTCACCTTGCTTTTGAAATTTCCGCGCATGGCTGTTCTGGACCGCACCACTGCCTTGATTTGGATAATTTGACCGTCGGTACTGTCTGAAAGATGCTCCTTACAGCCTGTTAGGTCAATTTTCAATTGCATATCTTACCTTTACGATCAGATGATATCTGACCAAACGATAGAACAGGCGCATTCAGTGGCGTGGTACGAATCAAACTGTTTACCTTAAGACACGACATTCTTTAACAGTCTGGCACCTGTGTTGGCTGACGACATCATGGTTAGTTTGCCTCCATGATTGGATTGCGCAGAGTGACTACCATTTGGCTCATTGCAGTTTTTGTTCCAGAGTATGGATCTCGATGTATAGAGTCCATGAGATGCGCATAACTGCAATGGCCGATCACCTTTGCCAGGGTTTCTCACTCGTGCAGCGAGCATTCTGTCCAGCCGCCTCTCTTCCGTAATAAGTGACTAAGTTGTGCATTCGAATCACTCGCGAATACAATAATGTGCACCTGTATCGTCTCAGGATATATGATCGGATATAGCAAACACTTTTGCCATTTTAGCTACTTCGAGCATTTCCGTCTGACTTACTGTCTGTCTGGGCACGTGCAGGTATAAACTATACGGCATTTTTCTGGTCTATGTCGACAGACTTTTACTGCGGTACTGAGTCCAACTATACATAAGCCACCATTAACTCGAAGCCAATCTAACCTGTTCTACTATAGTTACCAAAAGTCTGACTCATTTGATGCTGCGGAACTTGTCTTGCCTGAGAGTGCAATGGTAGATTTCGTAAACTCTCAAAAACTACGTTGAATCAACCACAGGATAGAAGAGTTTCTACCAGGAGACAAATTTTTCCGCTTAAGACCAAAGAAACGGTAAGCATTGGTTCCGAAGAACGCATGAGAATCTCCATATCGCTGTCAGGTTAAATCAAAGGACGAGTGAAAAATTTACCTTATTCCGATCTAACATTTAAGTGACGACGAAAAATATAGGTGTATATATGCGGTACATGGTGACAAGTGCTCTCGAATCAGAAGGTAGGACAGGATATTACCGAATACAAAACATGCTGTTCCGGAAAAAAGTTTAAAGTCCGCTATATGTGGGTCACAATTAAAGACAGGAGAACGTATTTCAAGTGTCAAGCCCGTACTTTCTCGATTGATATCAAAGGATGCAAATACTGTATCTTCACAACTGGTCAATATACCGAGGCATCAATAGGAAGGTATCAATAATCTCGTACCAGATAAAGATGCAGCATTAACAACTTTGAGATAAGATGAAATTACCGATCTTACCAAGGCGGATAAAGGTAACGCCACCGTCAGGCTGAGTAGAGCAGATTATGAGGCGAGACTAGAACAATACTCACGAGAAGGACCCTGTAAGAAAGTTGAGAGTAAAACCGTATCTTCGGTTACGAATATGAATAAAGATGAAGTGAGCCAGTATTTGCGTATGGTAGAAGACAATTTAGGACAGCGAAAATGTTAGTTTGTATCCGAAAACCACATAACCNAAAAAAATTATGCATGTCAACGATAGTGGTCGGAATTGCTAGCTTATAAAACCGAGGAACGACTTCACATTGTAACTAGTGGAGCCTGGACGACTCGGTCTGATGTTGCGAAGATCATCGTTGGTATCGGGACCCCATCTAAGATGAAGAAGTGGTATTTTTATTCCTTCGGAGATTATCCTACCACGATTAACCTGGCTTAATTAGATACCATTAACTGGCTATAAAAATTGAATTTCTTCCTGATATCAGAGGAGGAGGTGTGCGTAGTGTTTCCACCAACCCCCGACGTATTAGTCTGTTTTAACTTCCCGCTACACTGTTTGTCCCTGTTGTGTATCGTAGACCAAATTTGGTGTGCGAGTAACATGTCTGCGAAGAGTGTGCCAGATTTCACCCTAACCGTGGCCGCAGTGATCATATCTTCTCATCTCACCAGATGTTATTTGTACTAAATACCGACTCTTGTTGTCCTCTTAAGCTTCGAAAAGATCTTTGCTTTAGTCAGCAGAGCATTTTGAGACTGACAGGCAAGAAATTGTGTTCCCGAGACGTATGTTGATATTCACCAATCATCAGTATTAGAATACAGGCCTCGATAGAGGTTTGCCGATCGGTTTGCCACCGATCTTGAGCAACTCAAACGGAGTGAGACAAAGTTGAACGGACTCTGCTTCCTATTCCAATACAGCTTTGGATGAGAGCCTTTTTAGATCGCTGGTAGAATATGAACACTGGACCATGAAAGCGATTCCACAATTTCAGGTATTCAGTCGACCTTACCGTAATCCGTGATGCTTTACGGACGGTTCGAATCATCCTCGACAGCTCAGAGGTTTCATTTCGTCGGCTTACCATAATCTTTTCACTTGCACACCGTAAGGTGTTGTCACCAGACCGGCTGAAGCGCGCAGCTACACCTATCATTGATGTGGAGATGGCGAATTTCGTCTTCGTTTTATGTTTTGTCAGCCTTGGCAGAATTTTTGATCAGACCACGGAACGCACCTCTAAAGCTAGAATATCTTGCATCACTCTGGTTGCTGGCGTTACCTTTGCCCTGTCTCTTATACTGCTCGTTTAATATATATATATATATATATATATATATATATATATATATATTAAACAGCCTTTCATACTGGTTTCCAGATACACTGTTTGGTTAGCACCAGGCGCAAATTTTATAATCTGCAATTTTACATGATTCACCTACTTAATTTTTACTCGGTGTATTGTACCGGTTTTCATTGTTCTCGTTGAATATCGCACGTGAAACTGGTCTATATTGATTCCTATCTCCCTCCTTTCGCAGGATATTCTTTTCTGGTGTCTTCAACTTGTCATAACACAACCTTCATTTGCATCATCCTGGCGCCACTTTCGTTCCCGATATGTTCGAACAGCGGCGACAGGGGAGAACAGCGAATCCTCACAATCCACTAACGGCTTCAGTCAGTTCACTCAGTCCACCGTAACTTCAGGTTCAATCGAATGCGGTCGTCCCGTTTCCTCATCGCTTTTCTCTAAGGCGGTCATTTTGCTCTTGGCTTTGTCGGATTCGTTGCGAACCACCCCTCTTGATGATTTCGCTCTGGTAATTGCGATGTTCTTTGTTTGGCGCCCCATAAGAATGGCTGCTTTGATTTTGTGAGTTGTTCACTACTAAGAGTTGCCGAACGATGCACCCTAGCATTTCTCATCGCGCCATCATTACAGGTCGGCGGTTGCCACGATTGCTTGAACAGCCTTACAATATTTATCACACGTGGCCTCGTCTATCACGTGCTTGCATACATCATGTGATGTGAAGTTACGTGAAGTGGGAGTCAACGCTAGGCGAAATTTGAAAAGAAACCATGCGTGCTCATGCTTAACGTAAGCTCGACATCACTCGGTTGGAACAATTAGGACGTTGTGGTCTCGAGTTCGAACAGCCAATAACCTTGGGTGTTTCTATCTACAATCGGATTGCTTGGCCGTACTCATCGCTCCATCGGCCAGGTGGCTCCCATAGTATCAAACGCCATCCATACGCAGATAACGCCTTAATGACGTCAATGGGAAGTGGATATTTAGATATTTGTGTCGAACTTCTCCCGGGTGACAAGTCTCGTAAGGTGGATTACACTGGTGGCATTGTTTTACTCTAGTTCGATCCACAAGAAGCTGTAAATGTTTTTACTAAGTTTCCGACGTCAGTTGCTCGACACGGAGTGTGTTATGCTGTCTTGCTGATGACGCCTTACTTTCACTTACAGCTCGGTTGTTTGTTTGCAAGGTGTAGGCGCCTTGATGTTGTTTGAATATAGACGTAGCTATTTTTAGTAGTTAGGTCCCCTTCCCCTCCTCCTTCTTTTTTCTTCTCTCTTCCTATACAGGGTTTGCTTCTTTTCTTCGTGGTTGTGTGGCAGTTAAACATCAATGTGAACCATTGATGTATTGCTGTCTATGATGATGATGTGTTAGTTTAAGATTGCCGCAGGGCTGTCTATGCGTTCACATTTGATGGTAAAATGTTTGAGTTAATGGACACTTTTGTTTACTTGGGTAGGTGTATGGATGATGATGTAGTTACGAACGAAACAGTCGGTAGTCTCACTTCAGAAGTCGGAATGGTGTTTGCCAATATTCGCCACTTATCACGGCGAAAAGATGTAAGATTTTTCACGAGGAAGGAAGGACTTTACATCCTTCTTACTCATCGGACCTAATTCGGGGAACCCGGGGCCACTTAGAGATGGCAAATCGGCATGAAACAACTAATGCTGACGTTTGCTTCCGTCAGCGTGACGCGTCTTCCCGAGTAAACGTGTGTAGGTTCACTATAAGTGACGAGTGTGTGGGGAATTTATTTCCGTCTGTTCCATCTTGTGTGATGTAGTGCCTTCTCCTCCACCAGGTTTTGTTCTTCGTATACGTGTGTGTGTAAATAATTAAGAAAACAGTTGGCACTCACTGTTCATTTTCGTTATGTTGGTTTTCGGTCGCGAACTTTGAAACTCCTCAAGTGTACACCGACGGCTCATGGAGTTACTCACAAAGGTCAGTTCGTTTGATACGAGCTAAGTGTCTGGGGCGAGGGCTACCATTTACCGAGAGCTTTGTGTGCATCCTCTTCGCAAATGGTATGGGCCTGTGATCTGAAGAGCAAGGCTGAACGTACACAGCCATTGTTCACCTTCCCTTCAGTGGACAATCGGACTTATAATTTTTCATGAAGTTCACTCTCATACGGGCACTCCACGACCGGTTTCGTCTTTGTTCGGACACATCAGGTTAAGGTTTTCTGAATGGATTATCGGATTGGCAAGCCTTCATTTTACCAGCCAAAACTCTTATCCGTTCGAACACCATTTTTCTGAGCATCTCAAATGTAGTGTGTCTATTCGTGCTAACGAACTGTGAACAGGTTGCAAATCGACAATCGGACGTTCCTATCAAACGCTACTTGAAGTGAGGTACATCCTGGCTGCTGCCCGTAACTGTGCATGGTGCACTCAGCAGGCATACAGCGATTTCGGTTGACAAGTCTACTTGTGAGCAATTTAGGTAGCCCTAGAGGGCCTATCAGGCAACCTAATCAGATCACCCTTTGTGTATAAAAACCCCAAGAACCAAAACGATCTGTTACGTCTCCGTACGAACGGGCTGTGGAAGGCAGTTGCGGAGCTGTCGATTCATTACCTTTCAGTAATTTAAGGTGTGATTTCCGACGGAGGATCGTGGGTACTGTCATAAGTGAACACGTTAACACAATCTTTCACAGCATAATGAGCTAACTCGATCCAGTTTAGTTATGCTCTTAAGTGTTTTGTTCGCCTGAAAATTGACTGTGACAAGCCGTAAGTTTCCAAATTAATCTTTATCTTTCTTT
The DNA here is from genome assembly GCA_014220965.1 of Paragonimus kellicotti. NCBI lineage: Eukaryota > Metazoa > Platyhelminthes > Trematoda > Plagiorchiida > Troglotrematidae > Paragonimus > Paragonimus kellicotti. Next base: position 64,220 of record LOND01000445.1, read on the forward strand.
GTCTTATTAACGTCTAGCGACGGTCAGTGCAACCGTGCGTCAAGGAAGAATGCACCCGATTGTTCAGTGATAAAAATGTCTACGTCTCTTGCTTGCTTATCGAAATGAGCTTCAACGTCCCTGCCATGACTATTCTGTAGTTGGCGTTTCAGTTGACGGCAGCTCTTATCATATGCAGAATCTGGGGAAACAGTTCTTATCCGTTTCATAGGCCCCGGCTGAATTGGCAAAAATTCACTTCCACCGTATCAACACTGCTTTTTGGTGATCCACTTTTCCTCAACAAGTTCACCTTGCTTTTGAAATTTCCGCGCATGGCTGTTCTGGACGCACCACTGCCTTGATTTGGATAATTTGACCGTCGGTACTGTCTGAAAGATGCTCCTTACAGCCTGTTAGGTCAATTTTCAATTGCATATCTTACCTTTACGATCAGATGATATCTGACCAAACGATAGAACAGGCGCATTCAGTGGCGTGGTACGAATCAAACTGTTTACCTTAAGACACGACATTCTTTAACAGTCTGGCACCTGTGTTGGCTGACGACATCATGGTTAGTTTGCCTCCATGATTGGATTGCGCAGAGTGACTACCATTTGGCTCATTGCAGTTTTTGTTCCAGAGTATGGATCTCGATGTATAGAGTCCATGAGATGCGCATAACTGCAATGGCCGATCACCTTTGCCAGGGTTTCTCACTCGTGCAGCGAGCATTCTGTCCAGCCGCCTCTCTTCCGTAATAAGTGACTAAGTTGTGCATTCGAATCACTCGCGAATACAATAATGTGCACCTGTATCGTCTCAGGATATATGATCGGATATAGCAAACACTTTTGCCATTTTAGCTACTTCGAGCATTTCCGTCTGACTTACTGTCTGTCTGGGCACGTGCAGGTATAAACTATACGGCATTTTTCTGGTCTATGTCGACAGACTTTTACTGCGGTACTGAGTCCAACTATACATAAGCCACCATTAACTCGAAGCCAATCTAGCCTGTTCTACTATAGTTACCAAAAGTCTGACTCATTTGATGCTGCGGAACTTGTCTTGCCTGAGAGTGCAATGGTAGATTTCGTAAACTCTCAAAAAACTACGTTGAATCAACCACAGGATAAGAAGAGTTTCTACCAGGAGACAAATTTTTCCGCTTAAGACCAAAGAAACGGTAAGCATTGGTTCCGAAGAACGCATGAGAATCTCCATATCGCTGTCAGGTTAAATCAAAGGACGAGTGAAAAATTTACCTTATTCCGATCTAACATTTAAGTGACGACGAAAAATATAGGTGTATATATGCGGTACATGGTGACAAGTGCTCTCGAATCAGAAGGTAGGACAGGATATTACCGAATACAAAACATGCTGTTCCGGAAAAAAGTTTAAAGTCCGCTATATGTGGGTCACAATTAAAGACAGGAGAACGTATTTCAAGTGTCAAGCCCGTACTTTCTCGATTGATATCAAAGGATGCAAATACTGTATCTTCACAACTGGTCAATATACCGAGGCATCAATAGGAAGGTATCAATAATCTCGTACCAGATAAAGATGCAGCATTAACAACTTTGAGATAAGATGAAATTACCGATCTTACCAAGGCGGATAAAGGTAACGCCACCGTCAGGCTGAGTAGAGCAGATTATGAGGCGAGACTAGAACATACTCACGAGAAGGACCCTGTAAGAAAGTTGAGAGTAAAACCGTATCTTCGGTTACGAATATGAATAAAGATGAAGTGAGCCAGTATTTGCGTATGGTAGAAGACAATTTAGGACAGCGAAAATGTTAGTTTGTACCCGAAAACCACATAACCCCCACGTCCTTATGAATTGCAAAAAAGTCATAAAACCGATTCGCCCATTAGAACCACTTGTTAATAAGATTAGCTGTCCATCACATGTACTTTCAGGACATTTAACGGAAATTTTACAACCGTTCACGAGGAAGCCGGGTCGTACTATTAAGGACTGTTATGACTGCACATATATTTAGGTAGATTTCTATCGAGCACTTAGAACTATTTGTTAGTTTCAATTTAACTTTACTATTTACCAGTGTGTCACAAGCAACAACATTAGAAACAACCGTACAACTATTATTATGCGACACTACCCTGAAACAAAATTAACTACGGACTAGATTATAACGTATGTCTAGTTGTGCACCACTGTTTAAAATTCAAAATTATACATTCAAAAACAAAGACCACCTATGGGATCCTCAGTATTGCCTGGCTTAGCAAGCGATCCAACAAATCAATTTGAAAGCCTGCCAAAAGTCTTAATGGTGCTTTTGTACGTCTAAAACGAGATCGAGTTGATATATATCTTTACAATACTGCGACCGGATGGGTCTCAGTACCATATGAACAATGGAACTAGACTGAACTGTCTAGTGCGTACGGTAGGACAGGACATCAACAGCACCGTTTGTCACGAAATTACATGCTTTAGAGGGGAAAATAGTGACCCATGACAGTAGTGAGTTGCTGTCCGGTTCCAGTTTCTGTTGTGCGTGGTAGATGCACTCAAGCCAATTCATTCTTCTGATGAGTGTCGGATATTTTTCAGCCACACTGAGTAATACATCATCGTTTGCGATCTACTGTTGGGCAATCGGAGTGTTCTTTGAAGGTATCTTTTCTAACCATGCCCTCATTCAGAAGACAGCAGTGCTGCAAGTATTCAGGGAACAGCGCCTCGCTATCTGAACACTCCTACACAATCAGCCCTACGAAGTTGCGTTTTGTCTGACTGTTGGCCTGTCTGACTTGGGTGTGCAGATCTGAAAGAGTCGAAGTCCCAGTCACCACCACCGTTTGGAACAAAAGGACATACCAGGCTGACCACTGCGTCGAAGTAGATGGAGAATTTAGAAGTGCACCATTGTTTACTCATCATGATCAGTCACAGAGCTCGCGCTAGTTTAGTGACAACTAATCCCGATTACTGATCATGCAGCTGATTGTTCGAGTTCAATTACCGTGACTAGAACTGCCTAGGTTTTGGAAGTCAGACGGTATCCAGCTCACATTTTACATAAATGTCACAAGACAACGAATTCCCAGTGGTGTAAATACCGAATAGTTCACTTCACTTATCGTCTGTTCGAGACATGTCGTTAGGTCTTAAGTTCGTTGAACTTTGCATACATTCACTGTTGGCCTGTTTGTTCCGTTCTGATCTGCCGCGCTTCATGAGGGCTAAATGTTTTGCACTCGGACCGGAGTGTTGAAGTTTGGGATTTGGTTTTTTGTTGCACTGAAGTTTTCTGTTCAGACCCAGCCGAACAAGATCAGAACGTCACATTGACGCACACCACAACGAGACGTACGCCTGTTCGTCAGCTTCCGTTCGTGTTACTGTTTTTTTCCATTTCAGACCGCTAACCTTGAGTTTGGTCCAACACCGACTGGAAAAGTCAATCGAGAGCGGGCCGAGTTGCTACTCGGGCTTTATGATGCATGCCTGGAATTCGAATTGAAAGATCCACTGGAACTTGTCAGTGCCAGTAGCTCGCAGGCTACTGAAGCAAACAACCTAGTGTGAGTGCTAAGTTCTCGTATCTGGATTTTGTCCATGTAACAAGCAATGGCGCATCCCATTACAAAACAGTCATGTTTTGGCTGACTATTAATTTATGGTCTAGTGCAGTGATTTATCGTGCAATACTGTCTTATTGATCGGAACATCCACAAATTATTCCGTCTCTAGTTTGTCGAGTTTATTTTTCACGAAAATGTGTCAGAATGAAGGCGCTAAACTTATTGAGTGAGTTCCTATTTGCCACGCGATATCGGCTCCCGTTGTCCACGCACTTTTCCACATCTGCTAAGATAGTCATGTAACTGACTGTGAATGTGAACGTATCGAACAACGTAATGGACGCTGCTGACTAATAACGATAGAAGACATATCGCGAGATGTTAACATTTCGTTTACTCTCTTCAGTCACGAACGTAAAACATTAGAATATATAGGACATGCGGATAGCAACAACAATAGAAACAATCAACGATTGGGTTTACATGGAACGAGGACCATCATCCGTTTCGAGGCAGAAACTACACACAAACTGTCTACCCGTTTTATTGCTTGCGTAACGCTTTCTGAAAATACCTCGGAACGATTTGTTGAAGTTATAAACGAAATAAATGAATTGCATCCTACCGTTATCCTCCATGCACAACGTGCTTAAAGTGTCTCCATATTTTCATTGCACTTAGTTTTTACACATCGTTGATTAAAACGAATACTATGAACAAATTGTGGTCAATGGTGATGATGGTGATTCCGGAAAGTAGTGTATACATAAACAGTATTCTCGACCATATATTGACAAATTGAACTAAAACAGACGGTTGTCGTTATAACTGTATCGCAGGACGCATGTATTCGCTTGGCAGATTCTCTGCATATCTGAAACATATCTTATGCTGACTATTCTGTATTATTCTACTTCGAATATGACCCGCCACCTTTTCCTTCATACGATTCGTATGCCCATTTTCAGTTAGCTCTCTTTTCACTACTGGGTCATTCGTAGCACACATGCACATGTTAAGCTTGGAGACATTGTGTCATAAGCATCTCGTCAATACCGAACTGATCAACAAGAAAAGGTTGGCAGATGGAAATCCAAATTAAACGATTTACAGTAAACCCTAGTGACACTGTATATGGCGTTCGTAGATTTACAGCAACGAAACGGCTAGTCGCTCACAACAGTCATCAGAGTTAAACCCTAGATCTGAAGTTAATAACAAGCAGCGGAAACACGTTCACAGAAAACCACAGGGTTAAAACAAGCTGTCACATGTGGTAGGAAGGTTAACTAGGGACAATGCTGGTGATGCGCTTGATCAATGGCGTGCTCGTTAGTTTAACTTGTACCATATCCTGGACCCAATCGGCTGCAACTTGCTTTTAACATACTGCATTTATATCCACTCTGAATTTACCGCAGTGTCTTGTACCTTTACCTTGTAACCCCCATTACCTCGTTTAATATCAGCGAGGTAGGTCGGACTCGTATACGTCAGTTGTTTGCACGTCGCCTGGCTCTGTCCAGTCTGCTTGGTGTAAAGGCCTCCAACCCTAGCGGCGCAACTTCCGGTAGTTTGCTCCTGCCCATGCGCGGACATCGAAGTCAACCGCGTCCGGGTTTGTTGATCCTCAGTCTGATATCCGCTGCTCAATCCGGACTGGCCCGTGTGCTGCGAGCCAGTTCCACCTCGGACGGGGCAGGAGCATTGGCCTATCATCCTTCTGCATACGATCGCCACTCGCTTACAACAGTTCACACATTGTCCTGCTGGTGGAATTCCTTACGCCTATCGGGACCCTCTGGTCCAAACGATGGTGCCGATCCTACGGTAAGGGTTTGCTTAGAATGCATTTACTCAGACTATGGTCTATAGCTTCAGTTTACTACATTGCGATGGTATTTGCTACTTCTTGCTCAGTTGGTACGCATGTAAACAGTTAATTGACGAAACTCGGCACTACCCGTGGTTATTTTTAGGACAACTCAAGTTCAAGGTTGCTCCAGTTGGGGCTCATCAAACACAACGCCTTTTCGTGTGACCATTACAAGTATAACTCTCGCCCTCGGTTTTTCAAAAGTGAACGTACTGAGCGCTACCTTGAGCTCACTGTATGTCTGAATGAATTATAGGGACGATCTTCACATACAATGGACACTTCAGCCGTTTATCCCTAGCTTACATAAACTTTCGGAATCGTGAACCGGGGAATTCTTCATAGGCATGCAAAGCAGTGGTTGGTTACCCACGAAACTTCGCAGTTCTTTGCTTTCTGCATTGCAAGAAGCGTTTTCTCACACTTGAAAACAGTGGGAACCCGACTGACAAAATCACACTTTTCTTTGAATGAGATAACCTCTATATGTTTCTAATTAGTCGCCCAACTTTCAGCGAACGGTTGTAGAACGTGAGTACCTCCTTTTTCTACATTTCACATTTCAGGCATGTGATTCGTTATTACGACCACAAGCTTCTATATGATTTTGAATCGGCGGCCTCACGTGGAACAGATACCAACGTTTTGAACACTACCACACATCCGGCAGCAGACACAACCAGTCAGTCGAGGTCACGCGGTTCTTCGTCAACTACGCCTTCTGCAGCTGCCCTCAGTGTCCTAGATGTTGCGTTCACGTTGGCCTTGGACTTGCTCAACCCGAGTCGTCTTCACCGACTTGCTGTTCACCTCTACACTGTCACCAGTGATCCAACCTATCGACATCCGCAATCTGACATCGAGCCTAACGAAATGGACTATGTGGATGACGATGATGAGGCTGGTCGAGCCGACGTTAGCCCTGCACAAGCTTTATCTACGCTGATAAAGCTGATTAAAGTAGAAGTTATTTCACAAATGAGACCTAATTGCGAAAAATCTGGGGTTCGGCTACATTCAAGTCAGCAACAGAATCATCATCCCCAACCGCGATAAGCGCTCTCTCCAGGCGATATACGGTGCCACACCGGGGACTCAGAACTTTTGCAGCCGGACAGTTACCTCTTCCTCCAATCCACTGTGACATGGAATCCATCGACTGATCTGACAGATTGACTGTCAGGCGTGGTTTCGTAGTTCAATTGTTTAGAGCGCTTGCCGTGTTTGGGCATGTTGTTTCCGTAACCGGCTCGATTTTAGCCGAAGCTCAGATTTTTCGCAATTGGGTCCCATTTAAATTATGAAATCCACTGCACTGTTTGTATGTAGACTTTTATCTTTGGTGCTCAATTCGTTTTTTTTTCTTCGCAAGTTGGTGAATGAACTTAATATCGAAATAGCTTTAATTTGGAATCACCACATTCTTAAATGTTGCTGATTTGTCTGTAGGGTTGTAATCTGTTCTTCATCATTCTTGCTTGATAGCATCTCAGTAAAATCTTTCATAATCGTAACCTAAAATCGCCACTGATTGACAAACAATGCTAATCAGAAAACCTTGGTCAGTTTTATGTACACAGTACAGTCGCTGACGCAATCTATATGCAATCAATTTATGTGCACAACTCAGCCACACATTCCCTAAGCTACTTATTACGTGCAATCTCAAATTACACACCTACATGTCTGAGTGACATTTTGTATACCATTCGAACACTTAAATTGATGTTTTCTCCCTGTTTCGGCGAATGAATTTTGAATAATTGCCAAGCTGGTTCCGTTAGCATTAACCCTCTTCGACACTATACTCGCCACTCATTTAGCTGTGACAGACTTCTAAAAAACAAAGCAGTTTCGGCTCCCCTAGTAAACAAAAGTAGCAACTTACAATTTATGTGAACGAGTTTCTTCTTTTCCTTGCAAAGCTTTGTGCGTTCATCTTTTTGTGTTTACAGGGATGGATAACAAAATTGCTCAGCCCTTTTGGCGGTCAGCCCTTGAGTAGCACACAGAGGTCCTCAGTGCCGATAAGTACACACACCAAGGATCTGGTAATCTTGCTCCCGTTACTTGTACGCCTTTGTCGCGCGCGCGCAAATATCGGCTCAGAAGACCTTTCTACACGTACTGCGGTCAACACAGTGAATCCCTACGCTGGTCTGGACCGTGTTCTGGCTTGGTTGATTCGTCTCATGCGACACGGCTCATCGACTCCTTTATCGATGCCTAAATCCAGATCTGATACTTGTTCTCTTCTTGTATCGGCTCGAGTTCAGCTAGTTGGTCAAGCTATTTGGTTGGCTCATCTAGTCGGACCATGCCCGTCCTCTTGTCAGACGGGCCGTACGGATGTCGGTTCGGTGGACCCACTCAGTCTGGAATACCTACTCACAACTCTTTCTAGTGACCTTCATTTGACTTTCGGAGATGCCTTGAATGCACACGTGAGTCTT
>LOND01000446.1:0-29927 GCA_014220965.1 Paragonimus kellicotti
AAGACCTTTTATTCAAGGTTAATTCATACAGTGCAATGGGTCCTGACAAGATTCATCCCACGATTCTCAAGTGAGAAGCTGTTAGCCTGGCAGAACCCCTTTATAAACTGTTTAGACTGACACTTCATACTGGCATTCTCCCTAGCGCATGGATAGAGGCGACGGTCACACCCATATTTAAAGCGGGACCGGCACTCTCCGACTAGCTATCGGCCAATCAGCCTTACTAGCATTCCATGCAAGATAATGGAGCGCTTATTAAAGCGTGCCATCCTCAACCACTTCTTATCAAACCACCTTTTCTCTTCCACCCAGCATGGCTTTCTTCCTAACCGGTCATGCATAACGAATATGCTTGTTTTCATGGATAGTCTGACGGAGGCCAAAGACAATGGCCTCATCTCAGATGCTATCTTCTTTGACTTTGCCAAGGCTTTCGACCGTGTCCCACACGCCCTGAAAACAAACTGGAGGCCTATGGTATTCAAGGAGAGATAGATAGCTGGATTGCCTTTTTTCGATAATAGAACTTTTAGAGTTAAAACCGGATCAGATCTCTCATCTCCCTCTTTCATTTCTGTGGGAGTTCCTCAAGGGTCAGTGCTAGGTCTGTTATTTCTGATCTACATCAATGACCTTCCGGAGAATATTTCCAGCAACACCCTCCTATACGCCGATGACCTAAAAATCTTGGAATGCCACTGATTCCCAGTGCACTTACAGATTGATCTTGACGCGATTAAGCGCTGAGCGGACGATTGTAGCCTACCACTAAATGACAATAAATGCGCACACATGTCACTCGGTGGAGACTCTGGCAATGCCTTCGTGATTCATAGTGCATTCGGCACAGTAGATATCATGAAAATCGATCTGAAGAAAGATCTGGGCATCTGGTTGTCGTCTAACTTATCTTTCGCCTATCACCATGAGATGGCGGCAAAAAAGGGATTTGTCGCTCTTAGGATGATCAAGCGTACTTTCCCCCGCATAGACAAGAGTGCATTTCAGACGCTCTACGGAGTCTATATAAGACCGCTCCTCGAGTATGCCAATCAGGTCGTGTATACCGGCCTGAAGAAAGACATATTAGCTGTTGAGCGTGTCCAGCGCGCGGCTACCAAACTAGTCACGGGCTTGAGAAATGTCGCGTACGAGTCTCGACTTGAAATTCTTGATCTATATCCACTTGAATATCGACGACTCCGCGGTGATTTAATTCTCACACACTTCTTTAGAGTAGGTCTCGTTGAACAGTTCTTTATGATAGCGAGTGATGACGGCCGGCGAGGACACAACAGGAAGCTCTTCAAGCTTCGTCCTCGGACCTTCCTTAGGCAGCAGTTCTTTTCTTACAGGGTTATCAACCTTTGGAACAGTCTTCCGTCTGAGGTCGTTAGCAGCACTTCTAGAGATCGCTTTAACTGTACTGATTCTCATTGCGAAAAAAAACCCATTAATCTTGTAAACCGTACCCTGTTCTTGGTATTTACTGTAATCCCCAAGAGCGGTGCTACACCCTGTTTTCAATGATTGCATTTTAGATCAACGGAAGCCCGCTTGACACTGAACAAGAAAAACCGACTGGATCCGGGTACTTTGGGCCCCTGCCTCGAACCCGTGTATCAATCGCTGAATCGCTGAATATATATGATTTCACGTACTTATGCGATCTTATTATATATATTATATATATATATCGATTGATGCGTGTTAATATGAAATTGTGTGATTTAACAAAAATTAATATTCTCATTATATATAAGGTGTTATATATATACCTCAGGTTGTATATATATAACGTTATACGTACATGTTACATATATATGTACATGATAAATATATATATATTAGGAAAAAATTAAGCTGGTTGATCACAATTTCTTGTTGATACTTATGTATATATACATGTTATACTATATATATATATATCACTATATATACTTGGGATGCTCGTCGTAGACCTTGATTTTCACCGTTTTCGTAGATATAAAAAAAAATTTCCGAAACCTCGCTGAATAAGCTCGGCATCTGGTGACGAAATTGAAATCACCGCAATCCGCGTCATGAACTCATGCGTTTGTTTTAACTGGCCGTTAATTGAAAACGACCTTAGGGTATATCGGTTTCGAAATTCGGTATGGCTGCTGTTGTTGTGGTTGGTTTCGTGTGAGAATGTTAACACAAGGATGTTCAAGTAATTTTTACATTTATTTCTTCATTCTCATTTTATCTATAATTTCACGCTGACTGCATCCAAATGGCGGACATGAACGAGTGTCCATTCTGTGGCAAGCAACTTCGACCTCAGTCAGCTGGTGTGTGCCGTTTTCGAATTGTTAATTATGGCCGTTCAGTTGGCCTCAACAAGACCATGTGGACGACGGGACCCCGATGGTCGGTTGTTGCGTTCCAGATGGCCTTCCGTCGGAAGCAGAAATGATCATAGATCTGCAGTATTTGGACGACATTGTCTTACTTAGCCTCCCTAAGTTGCTTCAAGACTGGATTTCGCCTTCTTCTTTGATTTATTGCATGGTAATCCGCTTGAGACTGTGGACAGTTTCACCTACTTGGGTAGCACTATCTCGTCAGCTTGTAGCAAAGGCACGAGTTGCCTTTGCCAACCTGCGTCATCTGTGGCGTCGAAAAGACGTTCGATTGTCGCTTGAAAGGAAGAGTATATAATGCTTGTGTGCGTTCTGTTTTGCTCTATGGTTCGGAGACGTGGCCTGTTCGCAAGGAAGATATCAACAAGCTTGCTGTATTGACCATCGTTGTCTCCGCCAGTTAGCCCACATTAAGTGGACTGATCGCGTGAGCAATACGGCAGTTCGCCGGCGCGTATTCCGGAACGCTCGGGATGCGCGATCGATCGGTCAACTACTCACGTTGCACAGCCTGCGATGGTTAGGTCACGTACTCCGCATGCCAACTGAGCGTTTACCATACCGGGCATTATATACTGAGACCACCAACAGTTGGGTGAAACCACGTGGTGGTCAAGCGACAACGTGGTCACGAAATATGAGAACCCTGACTGCTCCACTGAGTAAAGTGGGTAGGTGTCGCCTGCCTGGATGGGGTCCTCGTGATCACTCAAACCGCTGGTTGGAGACGCTATCCGAGATGGCGGCGTGTCGCAGTCAATGGCGTACCTGCATCCATACCATTTCTAGTTCTTTTGCTTAGACTTCTATTAATTTTCAACCTTCTTAGTAACGTTTTCTTCTAGGATATTCCACGTCACTGTTGAGGTGAGCGGCAGCCCGAGCCACAGTACCTTTTGGTCAGGCTCATGGTTACTATGATGATGTTGATTGTTGGCATTCCTCAGTGATTATGAAAACATAGTCCCGCAAACCAACCACACCGGATGTCGAATTTGACGGGCCCGCTGACAATGTACTGGTTACACACAAGCCGAAGAGAAGCGCGAATCAACATAACCGGGAGCGACTATCCTGTTGATATAATTGAAGAAAGTGAGTTCATTCACATATGCGTACACAGTTTTCTTGCAGATGTCAGATGTGATGGACGAGAGATTAAGACTGTATGTGATACAAGCATCAGTCACCCGGAAGGACACGCAGAACGCGTGAAAACCAATGGCTACATCGTGTGCTGAATGAAGGTGGAGTTAGTATGTACCACTTTCCACAGACTTCAAATACATAATTCACGTCGATATCCCATGTGTTCGTTCTCAGTGACTTCAGACGATCACCTGCGTTTCAGCATATAGCACTGTTTGGCATAACTAGTAAGGTAGGACAAATGGATGGAGCAGTTATAAGTGTTTAAGCATGGAGTACTGCTTGACTTAACTCGTGAAGTAGGACAAATGGATGGAGCAGTTATGTGTTTAAGCATGGAGTACTGTTTGCCTTCACTCGTAGTCAAGAGTGTTGCATGAACCTGTAGTAACCTTTCAAGCGAGAAGCGCTCAACGATGTTGCTCGTGCAGCAGATATCCTCGTCGACATTCCAGCGTACGACATGATTCCATGGAAAAAGTGCAATATTGGTAACAACCGACGGTTATGCATGCCGAATGTAACTAAAAAATACCACCGACTTCCCAGATTTTGCGCATAATTCTACGTTGCAATATGTCTCGACGTGTCTTACGTTCGCAGCTTTACAAAGAACGTAGTCCTCATGATCCAACAACGGTTCAATCGTCGGAAGTATAATCACGTTTTCCTGTCAAATTACACTCAGATTTAAATAACAGCCCGTGTTTCCACGTCTGACATCGATTCTCATTACATTCCACGAATAATTTTCCACTAATTGTTAAATACAAATTTTATACTTTTCAATTATCCCATGCCATAAACTATCGCACACTCCTTGCTTACGTCTTCGGAGATTAAACAAAAAAGATTATCCAGATACACATTTCCACGTTTTTAGGAACTGCAACACGCAACAAAATCACAACAACTTCGGCAACGTGAAAATTTTTTTCACCACAAACATTACAAACATATTTTTGCTCTACCGAATACACGCAGCCCCACGTGCATATATACACGTATATAAATACGTATATATATATATATACCACATTCATGGGTAAATATATCTATATTCGTATATTAATCATTATGCAATTGTGTGGTCTTATATCGAAATTCATTTTCCTTTTATACATATATGGTATATGTATATTGTTCGGACTCTCCAACAAAGTCACACCAGATTCGATGATGTTACGCAGCGGCAATGATTCAGAAGACAACGAACGGCGCAGTACCCTGTATATTGCCGCGACCAAGGAGCAAGAAACTGTACAGCCAGCAAACATCCTGCGTGTAGCGCGTGAAACGGACTAGTGAAGAAGTTCTACGCTATCGTAAATAGGACAAACAACTGGGCTGAGCAATCATGCTTCATCAGGAAATGTCAAATTGTACAACAAAATACCAATCAAAATTAGGTCATTCTAAGAGGTCGCTTCAATATACATATATATACGTATATATATGTACATCTTATGTATGTCTGACGTTATATGGAAGAAGTGTTATACGTATGACACATATTCCATATACCCTACATACATACGTATATATATATATATGTTATATGGAATGTTTTACATGTACATATAACATTCTATATATATCATTTCTTTCATATAACGTTAAACATTATCTATATATTACGTTTATATACACGCGTATGCTTATATAAACGTATGTATGTACGTTATATGGAATGAGTGTTATATGTATGTAACATATTCCATATACTACATATATATGTATATATATACAAGTCTATTAATGAGCACATTCATATAGTTTCAACTTATACTATTACATTTCATATACCTTGTCTAACGGCAAATAGACGCACGCACTTAGCTGTCTGGTATGCCCACAGAGGAACCACTGAAGAAAGACTCAGTGAACCTCACTTGTCCTAACAGTACTAGCTACTGGTTTGCAAATAGACGCACGCACTTAGCTGGCTGAAAATGAAAAAATGAGCGTAGCTCGTGAAACCATTTTGTGGGTGGCCCTGAATAGGGCCGTGGGTTCTTTCACTGGGCGCCGGGAAGTACAGTTTCATCCTCCTCCTTTCATTTGATTAGGTTGCATGGTCCACGTTGTCGCAGTCCACACAAGTGTACACCAGTTGAGTCTCTCTGTAGTTGGCACACGAGTGGTGGTACCAACCGGAGCATTGACTGCACTGTACCCAGTGCACGTTGTCTTCATCCAGATCCACGGGGTCCTCCCTCTGGAAGCATATCTGACAAACGTTGCAGTCTACAGGTTTTAAGGCACGCCGCCGCTCAAAACTTTCCCGAACTTTAGTTTTGAACTGTTTAAGCGTACCCTTTGCAACTCGTCTAATACGAGCTGTTTCCATGGGATCTCCGAGTATCTCAATCTCTGGCATTTCCTGGTCAATCACACGACATTCAATGTTAGACTTCCTGCGCTTGCTAGAGGGAAAATTTGGTGCTCCTGCGGAAGCTACGGGCATGTTGCTTAACTCGTCAGACATACATGCAACCTTGCTTGTGGACGGTACTTGGGTAGCGCCCCTTGGCTCATGTGCTGTGGGGAAGATGCTGCAGCTTGGGATATTAGAGTTCATTATCAAGCTTTTTTTCTGACCAGTGACACCCGATTTCTGATAACCCCTTCAGGGTTGAAATAGAATGGCTCATACCATTCGCTGCTGCTTTGTATTGTTTTCTCCGGCCATAAGTTCTCGAAAGACTTCGGCCGGTTTATCTGAACAACCATCTCTACCTGAGATTGAACGAGTGAACAAAGGTCAGGGTGTCGCTCGAACAGATAACTCAGTAATTAATCCGTCAGCAAAACTACAATTATTGGCTGCACTCAAAACACCCTAAAGTGACAGCTACATCTTGGCAAACATCATCAGCATTTCTTATCCTATCCAAACGAGAACTAGAAATGGGCACAGACATACAGACCACGGGTTCATCGCACTCAGAAAACGGGATTTCCACTTCAACATAAGTTGCAAAAACCAACGACTCTCATCAACTAAACTGGATAGGGGTCGGTCAATCAAACGGAACAACCACAATATGGCAACCAGGGGGTCCCATGCCATTGGGATGAGAAACAAGGGCAGTCCACATTTTATTAAGCCTTGCGATACCAACAGTGGAAAATGCGCTTTGTTATAACGCACTTCCCATGTGCACTTTTCGTAAGCTATATCTGTAACAATACCGAAACTGTTGCGCATGTAATTTAAACATTCCGCTGATGCTCACTTCCGTGTTATCTATTGCAGGTCGTTCGCCTACGTATCATTCAACGGTCCCACACAAAATGAACATCCCTAGAACTGTGACTTGATCCTCCTGGACTGACTTGTTTGAACGTTTGATAAAAACCCTTTTCCTTTAACACTTTTGATTCTCGTGTTGCGCTTGGCGTTGTGCGGATCGCCGCCTCGTCTCTGTATCATCAATACATTGGTTGTGTTCGTTAGTTGCGTCTTTTCTCTGATTTCGGATTGCGTCGGAACTGTCTGTGGTCGCTGTCCTGTGTATAAACTACATTTACCGTAACGTTACATAACTACCATCGCTGTGCAGTTGTACTGTTTAGGAAAAACATCCCTGGCATATTGTGACAGTGGGTTTCAAGAACAAAGTGAAATATTCAGGCCCCACTAGCGCTCAAACAACTCTTCATGCACTCAGTGTTTAACATGCACTGCTCTTTATCAGAACACACTATTGCAACCTTTCACGATGTGCTGGAAAAAGGCATACATACCGGTTCGTTCAGATACTGCACATTTAGGTTGTTGTTCTCGTTTCCCACACGATTGGTGGCGTGGTTACCGAACAGCACAGTGGCCTTAAGTTTTATGTGCGACCCAACCACTCTTACAAGGAAACCAAGTATTGGTGAGATACTGGTACGTCTCATTACTGACAGACTTCACAGCCTGCAATAAACTATTAAACTGCCTTCTGTTACCAATGAAAACCATATTGCAGGCCCACTGGTAAATGCGGTTCTCTTCTATATTCACGCTAAGCTAGCCTAATGACGTAATGCCTAGATACATCCATCCAGTGAAAATGGCAGCCGACGCGAAAATACTAGCGACACATCTGAGTGGACAAACGTCACGTATACCGCCCTTCTTTGTTGCTGCTGAACGATCAACAATGAAGGTTCGAACGGCAGACATGCAGGGCAACATTTTAAGCATGCGTTCGAGGACTATCTTATAACTGGCAGTGGTCTCGTTCGGCATCAGTGCATAAAAACAAACATAATACCCACTTCAGCCACATCGACCAACATACGGTGCCATAGTATGAAGCCGCCAAAATTCAACTGATGAACGGCATCCCCGAGAATAATATTCCCATACCTACGACACAGCTGGAAGGTACTTATAAGCACAAACATAAGCGAAACTCAGGCCACTTTCTCTCGCAGTAAGAAAGCTATAAAATGTTCTTCCACCTTAATTAGTTTTGCAACTTGAAAATCTCGTTGCGACTATCTAATTTGTTATGCCTAATTCGTAGGTTGCTTAAATCGTGTCGACGCATCCTAACCTCATATTTCTTGTTCACATGACCCAGCTTATTCCAAGCACACTCTTAAAATGGTTCACATTCGCTACATGCAGTTCACATCAACAGCCAACCGGCGCTATTCCGAGATATATATTATACTTACACTTGAAAGTACGTGTGAGATGGACAGCAGATTCGCTTTTTCGATTTATATACCCGTCAGTATCATGAAATGTACTACCAGGATGCTTACATTGTAGTTCTGCAAAAACTAAGTTATTGTGTTATGCATGTCAAGTTGAGATGAGATAAACATTACCGTTGGAGGGGGTTGTTCGGCGTGTACAGTGTACGCATTTGTACGCACACTTCCATACGGGCAGCCTGGCGGTAGTTCTACTCCCCTATGCTTCTTAGCACTTGCAGCTGTTTGCGAAGTGTTAATGAAAAAGCTTGTGCAAGTTTCTCGTTGAAATTTGCGCGTCTTCCAGATATTCTTCATATTTCGGGTACTTCAACTTGAATATTCTTCTAAAGATGCTTTCATCGTTCACCGCCATGCTGATTCAACGTACGGAAGTGAATTACCCGTAATGGACCGTTTAAACACAACGTGATGTCAGATGATGTCAGATTAACTGAAATATGCTGAAATATTCCTTTGCGTACAGCATGCCTGAAGTCACGACATCCCATGGTTAATCGGTGAACAGTGGAACTTCCGTCCGGGATCGTATTCCTGCAGACCTTACGGTTCAAAGGTAGTTCCTCCCCAGATATGAAATTGGTAGCATAACGCTAAACTCTCACCTGAATGAAATCCTGGCGCCACAGCTTCTGACAACCAGGATTTTCATCATCGGCTTCCGTTTGTCGGTGTGACAGTCACTGCGTAATCCGTCCGTCCCCAACTTTACGGACTTGTCAGTCTTTAAAATTGATTAAGCAACAGCATGGCTGTCGTCTCGTCCGTGTCCGTTCACCGAATCACCTCGGTGTTCGGAACCATGCCCGACTACCGTACACCCCAAATATTCCATGGACACTGCGGATGGAATTAGCTAAGATAGAGCGCATTCTGTTGTTACGATGTCCAAGGTTCGTTGCCGTGAACGGCGATAAGTGGATTACCGGGGTGGCCGTGGAAATTTCCGTGCGGATGGTGGCTTTTAATAATAGGCGTGTACGCCTTGCGATTAGGAATATTACATGTTTATGCTTATTTTTCCAAACATTAGCACTGCCTGGTGGACACTTCACGCCATCTGTTAAGGATGACCTCTTTGTACTCTTAGTTTGGTGCACAACAATCATCAATTGTCGCCCATCTATGACTACAGTACTCGTTTGGGTTGTCCAAAAGGAGGTTGCCCAATGACTAACTGAACTGAAAACGAGATCAGAGGCCCCATGCCGGCCCATCATTTTAAAACAGACATATGCAAGACGGTATGTTCTCTAGGTGAGGAAAAATTGCATAAGGTCCTTCACGAGTTCCCGGAAGTTATTCAACCCACATCATATGATGGTTCGTTTCCAAGAGGAAAAGTTGGCAGGTCGGAATGCACAGAGTCCCTCAATCCTTGCAGTTCAACGAACAGTATGCAGTCGCCATCTACGCACAGTCAGAAGCATTCCTACTGTTTCACGTCCGCAGAGTTCGAAAGGCAACCGCCATTGAGGACGGACACAGGATCCGCCAACTGTGTCCGACTACGTCCCATCTAGCGCACGACATTCAAGAAGTCGTACGGCGATAAATCGTGGAGAATGTACAAGAGAGTAGGGGTTTAACGTGAATGTTGTCTGCTTTGGCTACGTGAACAACGTGCCGGATATCCCGATCTTCGTATTATGACTACATGTAGATCTGGTCTATCGGAGTAACTAATGAAGGCGGAGAAGTGCTCACCGCTTTACCCTCGAACAAACGACAGCCGCTATTCAAGGCAGGCAGATGCAATAGGATTGTTCGGCCTATGCACGTTCAATATCTCACTGTAAGACTGCCAGTTGAGGCAAAAGTAACTCCGCAGGCAGCACGAATGTCTATCAAAGTAACAAGCATCATTTTCATCAGTGATAATTTAAGTTTGAACGACTGCCTTCCACTAACAAAGCTAACTTACGCGAAAGGTTGTGGATGGCAATTTGTTCTAACCATCTATCCCGACGGGTTAGTCGTGTGATTGGTCAGGACGTTATTCAAACTAAACCTAATGCAGTTGAATGGTTGTCAGAGTTGTGTTTTTTCCACACGGGCGACGACAAGTGGACATACACTTTGGTAATACCTTCGCAGCGCAATATGCACACGCACCTGTGTGTAATGCCAATGAGATTCTTAGAAAGACCGGTAAATATCGTGCAACCTGTCCCTCGCATTTCATCATAAAGCGTAACTAAAAATGGTTTGTCGTACTGAGCACGATAAAACAAACTTATAACCGAAGTAAAAGGATGACTGTGGAATCATCACGTGGGCTTCTATCAGAACACTGTTTGAACACGCTAACCCAGAAGTTCATTCAGCCCTTGGGGAAGACATGGAATGAAATCCTACATCTAGAATGTGAAAAGATTTTCAAAAACTGAGACAGGAATGCGTCCACATAACAAAGCGAACAACTATGCGCCGCTCAGCACCAGGTGACGATAAGACGGAATTGAGCCCTTTTAAACAAATGGTCGGGTTGAGCCGGAGCGAGATGGCTGCTCGCGGATCAAGAAACGATAGGAATTACGAGTTACTCAGGGAAAAATATCAATTAAAAATGTCTAATTTTGACATTTAGAAATTTTCGGGACAGAGTGAACAACAGTAAGGAGGACGGTAGCATTAGCTGATGCAAGATTAAAAATGACGAATGCAGGTTATTCATGGAAGATAGTGAAACGTAGGGCAATCATTCAACACCAATCAATCCGTGCACAATATCTTCAGAAACAATGCAATGGACCGTAAGGAAATCAAAACCGGGTCCCGAAAACCAGCTGGTTTTACAAACTCACGGTGACAGTAAGAACACCAGTGATTGACCGGTTCGGTAGAGAGATTGGTATTTTCTGTTCTACCCGTAGCAACCTCGTATCACTTTGTGGACGCTTTTGGAAAGCAAAGTGATCTGGCATCCCGTCGCACAGTTTCATCTGACGTCCTCATAGACACTTGACGTACGTGTCCATGGTCGCCAGGTAATATCCCGATGACTGTATCATAAGACGAAATACTTCTGGAAGCCTACTTCATGGAAGATAACTACATCGCTTACCTCAAAGTCTCTCGAAAACTATTCGAAGGTTATCTGTATTTGAGGCAGATATTCATGATGCCACGGTATCTAAAACAAAGAGGATAAGTACTTTGCACTTTGCCCGTCCCTGGCATATAATTCACTCAGTGTTATCTCACATGTAACGGGACCCAAGTTTGTGCGCAACAACAGCAACTTACTGGCGCGAAGCGCCCGGAGATTGGACGGATGGTCATAAACTTTCACGAGTTTCTTATCGTCGGTTGTTCCTTCAACTTCCACCTTACAGCTGCGAAGTGACTCTTTGTTTATTACTTGCTGTTACTGACGACAGCAGTTGTCCCGCTTTTCAAATCGTTCTCGAGCTACGCCCCGTTGACTGAAACCTGAAGGTTTAAAATATAAATCTGCTCTTTGATTCGATGGCCTATCTCTCACCGTACGCAAGTCTGACGATTGTAACCCTGGTTTCAGCTCTAAGTCGACTGGAACAAAGTTGGAACTGTTGTCACTGTAATTGTCCTCCGCCGTATACTGCCTTCCGAAACAACATCGAGACCATGAGAAAGAAGCCGACAGATGTGGAATGAGCTAATTCTGTGTGAATGGTGAGAGTCCGCAAACAGGTAACTATGCAGCAGTGCCGTCTGAACTCGGTTTTTTCTATACTTACCTTGAACGGACCGCAATAGTCTACTCCACAGTATCTGAATGGGCAACCGTCCCTCGTCGCTGTCATCGTTAAGATGAGCGACACCACTTCATTGCAGTGCTTGTCGCAAACCTTCTTACATTGAAAGCACTAACGCAGCACTCGGTTAACGGCAGCCATATCCGTCAAATTCAGAACTGTCTACTGATGACACGTACACGAGAGGCATCCTGTGGCATTTGTATTCGTGGTAGTGACGTGTCAGTAGGCTTGTGACACCACTTGGACAGAGGACGATCAGCAGGTTTGAACTGTCTGCATTCCCCCGTGGAATTCTACTGCCAATACACAGGACTCCATCTATCAGGGCTGGCCACAAACGCTCAAATCTACCTACCCTCAAAAACATGAGTTCCTTGGAAAACTGGCGTTCCTGCACGAACTTTATTTTGATGAAACAAGAGGAACTGCCTTCGGACACATAACCAGATATTGCTTTGACTGACACACTGACTAGTGCACATCCACACGAAAACACAGCAAGCACAACGTGATAACCAGGCGACAGCCAGCAGCAACTTGGTCCACTCAAAGTATCTCGGCACCGGACGGACCAGTATAAAATTTTGTTGTTGGATCTGCTGAAGTTCGTCTGGTACGTTTGTCGTCTCTTTGTTCTGGTATGATACGGAGAAACGAATCCGTCGAGGCATGTCTGGCTTGTTTGTAGGAAGTCGATACCAAACTTGCTGTTATTCGTCTTCCCTGTGTGTAGCAAACGATCATGATGTAATTTTGTATCATAACTGCACATAAAATGTTTACTTTCTTACATTTTATAACTGTCATTGTCTGTGTTAAAACTTCCTTCTTGGTATTGTTTGACACGTTCTCATCTTCATCTGCACCCGATTGTTTTAATGAGCTCATTTCCCGTTGACTGGTGGCTGTCTTGTGGACGGGTGTTATTCCATTTTCAACGTCTTTGTCGAAAAATTTATGTTTCCCGTTGATGCACACTCGAGCTGAGATAGTATCGTTATTTTAATTTTACTAAACAGTACGATTTGAACTTTGATGGCTGATTCTGATGTTTTTTGAGCTTGGAAGATAGTCCCGTCAACCCGACCGTCTGAATAAGCGTTATTGGAATTGTCGAATACGCGTTACTGAGTGAATTACCCTAAATCGCCAGGAGCGATTTAACAGTACTTGAATTACAAGATTTCAAGGCATTGCTGAATTCGGATCGTCCGAATTATTCAATCGCGTGCATCCATTGTGTATATAATGCGTTGGTTGACGGAAGCCCAAGAGTCCAGACTGGACAGCCTATCTTATCCTATGGTGATGTGAATGTCAACACAGTCGGCTCCTCATGCTGTAGTCTCGGGAAATCCTCCACGCCTGGGAGTTTTTCGAATGGGCCCTCACCAGTCAAAAATGCGGCTGCTGATAGAACTTGTGCTGCCCCTCTATATTGCCCCCAAACACGACCTCTGGACTAGTAAACGGTCAGACATCCCTGAGGCTCATTACATCTTTAATCCTGACAATTTACCTTCTGATTCTCGTGCTTCTAATGATCACACTAGGATTGACTATATTTGTGCTGCTTCTCACAATCACCATACGTTCGTGGCTCCGGAAGCTATGAGGGAATCTGGCCCAGGAGAAGAGCTATTAGATGAGGTAGAAGGGATTCACAAAACTTGTGTCTCACCAGAATTTTCCACTCTGTCGGTCCTCGAGGCACAGCTGAAGCAGGAAGAATTGTTACTTGCCGAAGAGGAGTGTAAGCTGCGTAGAAGAAGGCTTGAGCTACAGCGGAGATTGCTGGATGCCCACAAACACCCCGAACGAGAAGTTGTTTTAATAAAACCGAAGGAACGCGACGAGGTAGGGACATCCCAATCTCCAGTCCAGTCCGGTCACGTAAGTAACGTTGTCATGATGCAGGAAGTCATCGAAGCCACTTATTCTGGGTGTAGGTCTGCCTAAGCTTGAAGTCGAACCATTCGATGGATCGCCACGAGGCTTTCATGGGTTTCTTAGAAATTTCGAAAATAATGTAGCAAATAGGTTGAATGATGACAACCAGAAGCTTTCATATTTGATTTATTATTGCCGTGGTAGAGCGAAGGAATCCATTGAGCATTGTGTGCTTTTACCTGGGTCGTCAGGATATAAAGAAGCTATAGACATACTCACAAGTCAGTTTGGTCGCCCACATCAGATCGTTCAGTCGGTAACTCAGGAACTGTTTGGTGGTCCTAAGTTAGGTATTTCTGACTTGGATGGCCTCAGGCGTTTAGCCACCCAAATGCGAGCGTGTAGTATCACACTGTCCCAATTGGGTAAGTCAGGGGAGTTGAATGGATCTACTAATTTGATCCGGTTGGTTGAACGATTGCCCAGAGGCCTACAGGAAAGATGGGCTGATCTGGCTGACAACATAATGACTTCTAGAAGGGAGCCCACCTACGCCGATTTATTAACCTTCATTGAGAAAAGAATATCTGTGGCCAGTAGTGAATACGGCCAGCTTATTAAAACGTCCGATCTGAAATACACTACTCCCAGCACTATCGATACGACTGACCTCAAAGGTCCAGATGCCATGCTAACGTGACGGCCACCAGCTTGAATAACCAGCCTGCCCGTTGTTCCCTGTGCAGAGGTGACCACGACCTTACGGACTGTATACACTTCGTCGCTCAGTCGTTAGAACAACGTCGGAACACAGTCAGGCTCAGCAGACGGTGTTTTATTTGTTGAAGCCCAATCACATGGCCAAGTCATGTAGAGTCCATGTTAAGTGTCTGAGGTCTGGTTGTAATGGGCGTCACCATACTCTGATGCATGATGACGTGTCAACACGTGTGCCCAAGACAAATGAAGAGGCTGTACAATGTGGTGCAACTTCTACTAGTCCAAAGGGTTTTCTTCTGGGCTTTGTACCTGTTCGGTTAGTGAGCCGAACGTGTTCCATTGAAACCTATGCATTTGTGGACGATGGTTCGGATACCACCTTAGTGGACGGAAAAGTGGATTGCAAGCTCGATTTGCCGAGTAATCCCTGTCGACCTTCGATTCACATCCTGCACGTTACTCGTATAGTGCCGTGTCATCGGGTGACATTTGAAATTCAATCTCTGGACAAGACCAACGCCATTTCTGTAGAGTCAGCTTATACTGTTGATAAGTTGCCGGTTGCGCAGGTCGACAGGCCATCCCCGATGGAGCCGCAACAGTGAACTCACCTAACAGGAATTGACTTCTCTGGTATTTTAACTAATGGCGTGAGGGCTCTTGTTGGGTGTGATGTTCCCGAAGGCTCATTGTGTACTGAAACAAAGAATATGGATTAGAAAGAAACCGTGCGCTGTTAGAACAGTCCTCGGGCGCAATTCGTGCTACACCTGTAATGCAACAGTTTGTAAGCCATGTGGGTTCTCGGTTGGTGCCTTTGGAAGTTAGAGTTCAAAGGGTTTTTGAGTTGCAATATTTTGAGCAGAAAATCGCTGAGAAAAAACCCTGCCAATCGAGGATAGAAAACTTAACAAAGGCGCAAACTTCTCTATCCTTTTCGGACTGTCACTACGAAATAGTTTTGCCATTGTGGGCAGGGATAAACCTGACAGTCGTGAAACTTGGGAACGACGTCTGTACTCACTTAAGCGAAGGCTACTTAAGGATACCACATTAACATGGGAAATATGCAGCCGTTATATCCGGCCAATCAGCAAAGGCCGTAAAAGAACCGTTTCTCCTCAAAACGTTAGTTATGCTAGACGGTGGTATCTATTACATCATCAAGTACTTAACCCGAATAAGCCGGATAAGGTGAGAATAGTGTTGGATTTTTCTGCCGCGTATGACGAAGTGTCTCCTGCACACGTTCTACCGCAAGGGCCTGATTTGACCAACAATCTTGTTGGCGTGCTCCTCCGTTTTCGTGAAGCATCCGATAGCCATCACGGCAGATATTGAGGAAATGTTTCTGGCATCTTACGGTTTCGGAAAGTAATAGGTAGGCTTTGAGCTTCCTGTGGTGGAGCTCACCTTCTTTGGATGATTCGCCTGAGGTATATGAGTTGAACGTTCACCCTTTTGGTGCTACTTCTTCACCGTTCTGTGCAAACTTTGCGCTTCAACGGGCGGCTGTTGACCATGGACAGGATTTTATGGCCTCAACAGTATTAGCTATAAAGGAGAACTTTCCATGTGGATGACTGTTTGTCATCGGTCGAAACGATTGAGGAAGCTATATCAGTTGTAGACGAACTTCGCGCCCTGCTACAAAAGGGTGGGTTTCGTCTTACAAAGTGGACATCTAACAGCGCCGAGGTTGTTGAGCACATACCTTTGGAGGATAGACTGCACAAAACGGTCAACTTGGACCTAGAGGGTTTCAGCTATCGAAGAACCTTGGGTGTGACGTGGGAAGTGGTAAGTGATTGCTTCCAATTCCAAGTGCACCTTACAGATACGTCGTATACTAGAAGGGGTATATTGAAATGTGTTGCTTCCTTATATGACCCATTGGGAGTAGTTGCCCCAATGCTACTTCCAGCTCGTAAGTTGCTGCAAGACCTTTGTGGTCGGGGTCTTGGTTGGGATAGTTTAATAGAGGAGACCGATCGTCTAACCTGGGAGAATTGGATGACAAATATCCGAACTGTTAAATCAATTAGAGTGCCTCGTTGTGCTTTCTCCCAACATATCTACTGCATAGGAATAGAATTGCACTTGTTTTGTGACGCATCTGAGGTAGGATACGGTGCAGTTAGTTATATTAGGCTGACAGCGTCCAGCGGTTCGGTTAAGTGTTGTTTCGTTCTAGGCAAATCAAGAGTGGCCCCTCGTAAGATAGTTACCATCCCAAGGCTCGAACTCACGGCGGCCGTCCTCGCAGCAAGACTAATGAGGCTCCTTGTGGACGAACTGAGAATGCGTATCGACCGCGTAGTTCTGTGGACGGACTCAATGATAGTACTGCAGTATATTCGCAATACATCGTCGCGCTTTGCAATATTCGTTGCAAACCGAGTGAGGTTAATACTTGGACATACGCCTGTCACAGTTGATGCTTGGGCCGTCTGGGCCGAGCCCGATAGATATAGCATCAAGGGGAGCTTCACATTCAGCCTCACATGAGATGGACCATTGGCTTCAGGGACCGGAGTTTCTAGTGCTTTCAGAGAAACAGCTGGCCGAAAGTTATTCCTTCGCAATGACAAAAAAGGACTGCGAGTTAAGCGTGCTTTTACTGTTCAGACTGTGCATGCAGTGAACCCCACTCCGGAACGTCTTGTATCACGATATTTTACTTGATTGAAGTTAGTGAACGCGAGGACATGGCGCTCTCGCTTCGTTGAGTTCGTTTGCTTACCAAAGTCCGGAAGCCAAAGAGATCCGGTGGAATCAGGGCCGTTACGTGTGTTCGAACTGGAACGAGCAACCAGTAAGTTGGTCATGCTTGTTCAGAAAAAATGTTTTTCAGATGACCTAGTATATCTTGGGGCTAACTTCATTTACAAGAGGCGTATGGGCTGCCTCTCTTAGTTGCAACCAGTACTAATAGATGGTTTGTCGTGTCTTAGAGGTACAACAAGCGGTAGCGCTGACGAAACGATACAAAATCCGCTATTTTACCATCGCATGTCACAGTCACGGAGCTCATAGTTAAACATCACAATGAGGTGGTGTGCTTGCATCCATTCGGATGAAATTTCGGTTGTTCTACAGAATAGCGACCGTCGGGTGCGCGATTATCAAGCGCTATAGAGGCAAATTATTTCTGTAAACTGTGTGGGCAGCTAATGGCTCAATTACCAATAAATAGGGCGATAGTTGGACGGGTATCCATTCCGGTATACTAGAGTCCGTTCAAAGTGAAGATAGGTAGAAGCGAACACAAGCGCTACGGCTGTGTATTTACTTGTTTTCAGACACGTGCTATCCATTTGGAGGTTGCCCACTCACTGTCAACTGATTCGTTCATGATGGCACTTATTAGATTTGTGGGCAGACGAGGTGGCTCCGGATGCCATATATAGCGACAATGGCACCAACTTTGTAGGAGCAGATTCAGAGCTGAAGAAGAGGCTGCAAGCTTTGGATCAAAGAAAGATTGCGGATTGTTTACTAATTCGTAAAATTGACTGGTACTTTAACCCACCTGAAGCCAGCCATCGAGGTGGAATATGGGAAAGAATGATAAGAACAATACGGCGGGTACTTACTTCAGTCACTCACCAGCAGGTTATGCACGAGGAGGCGCTGCTTAGTTACATTGTAGAGGTAGAACAAATTATTAACAACCGTCCACTTGTGCCTATCTATGATGATCCTCAAAATCCGAAGGTGCTGAGACCGAATGATCTGTTATTGCTCCGGTCGAATTGGGGTTTTCTAAATGACGAAGTTACATTGTCAGAGCGTTATAATAACATTTGCTTATTTCGGAATTAGTATCGACGTGAATGCCTGCCTGGATTGCAAGCTTATCACAAGTGGTTTACTGTTTTCCGTTAATCCGACCGTCTGAATAAGTGTTTGTGGAATTTTTGAGTACGCGTTATTGGGTAAATTACCCTTAGTAGCCAGGAGCGGTCTAATTGTGACATTTCGTGGTCACAGGTAGACTGAATCTTATCTCCGGGTCCAAAAACTCATGCATTCTTCGAATCCAATCATCTGACGGGACTTGACGTGGTCAGACGACGTAAACTTATTGTTCATTCCGGAGTATGGTACGGCACGGACCTCTGACACCAAAGCACAAAATAGCCTTACCTGCATAAGGCCTATTTCCACTGCCCAGTCTCTGGTTAAGTACCTGATGTGTTTCAGGGATGTCGCATTTTACCAGAATCCCACACCATCCTCGGTTAGGTTTTTAGATTAAACTCCCTCAGGACCATTTATTCATCTAATACTGTTAAGTGACGTTAGTCTGCGTTCGCGACGACTGTATCACCGCCTAACTGTGTCGGCCGTGACAGAATGCTGGTGTTGTATGGATAGTAACTCAACTGATACCCAGTTATTTGGTGTTTCAGGAGTTCGAAATGGAGAACGAAAAATCACCAGACACGGCCTTCCGTGCAAATCAATCGCCCATGATGTAGGTTCGTTGGGCAACGTAGCGACAGGCCCGTTAGTCACAAAGCCGCACATCGTCAGCAACGGTTCAATACCAACCAATCTTATCGGGACGAGTCCTAGACACACACCGTTTAGATTGGACGTAGCACTGCACGAGGAAAATATAACTTTTCGCGTCCTTACTTACCTCAGGCTTGTTCGCGTGAACAGATGTACGATGACGTCAACTACAATGGGGCATTTCACACCGTTGCCGTACACTACAAGACCGCACTACATGGCTCACATTCAGGCGAAAGACAGAGCACTCGCTGTTCTTCAGCGCTGCCCTACGTAGCTCCTAAGATCGATCGATTAAACAATCACACTCGGATGTACCTTTGTTGTCCACACACATCGGCCACTTCAAGTTCACTTTCTCAGAAGATCCACATACCCAGACCTTGCACCTGGACTATCTAACATCCGACGGTCCAGAAGAGGTTGGGTTACTCGTAGTGCTTTCTGAACGGGCGATAAACTGATCATACTGACTGACACTGATTGTCACGCATTTTGCCACACAATTTAACGCTTTACTGAAAGTAGGTTCCCTTCCTCATTCAACTATGCTGTCAAAAGTGTGTCAATCTTTCCAGTAGGGAGGCTATCACTCAACTGCTTCAATGAGACTGGTTGAGCAGCTAAGTCATGCATCGTAATCTAGCTGCGTCAGCATCGTCTGGAAGCACTTCAACTGACTGGCTAGTCCACGCAAACCGTCGAAATCTCCAGCAACCAAATTACAACCGTCAAGATCTCCCCACCTACCGGGTGCATATTATCACGCCGGCCTCTGTAACCACGAACTCTTTTGGAAAGGGCGCGCACTGCTCTGTTGCCACTTCCGCCCTACGACGACAATAACGCAACAAATGTGAAAGCTCCGTTCCTCGTCGATCAATTTATCTGCAATGTCAAGTCTGAAATTTCTGACAGTTAATTAATTAATCAATAAAACTGGGACCACATTATTGAAAAGGTTTTCAGATGTAATTGAAGCATTTGGAATAAGCGAATCGTTTGTAAAGCTCAGAGTTAGGCTTGGTAGAAACGGAAGCGTCCCTGTGGGTGGGCGTCCAACTAGCTCTAGTCCAGGAGTGAGAAGTTTTCATGGAACACCGCCGCAGCTCTGAGTGGTAAGGAGGCTGTCGATCACCCAAAAGCAATCTGTTGGTACAGAGAGGCAGAATCAGCCTCGGTAACGCCATAGCTGTCAGGATCGGCAGCAATTTCCACAACGTCATGCTTCGTCCTTATCGATGAGTGTCAAGATTCCGTGCGGGATAGCTTTGTTAACCGTCTTGTTTGAAGAGCTAGGTACCCGTGTCCAATACTGAGATATTCAACCTCCGTAGAACCATTCGCTAAAGCAGCAAGTTCACACCGATTTACACATAATTTGGCGACCTATCAAGTGCCTCCCCCAATATCCGACGGCATAGATGTTGATTTAACCTCGAAAGATTAATCAGAGGTCACTAGTACAACGGTATTTAATGCGTCACTAACTGCACGAATATACAAAAAATTAAATTTTTCACCTCGAATGTCCAAGAAGTCGCCAGTTCTCCGGGAACATTTTGTGACCAGAAGACTAGCAAAGTTCACTTTTGAGTGACCTTCATCTTTGCCGTAGTTGTACACTGCTCTGGTCTTCACGAACGACCTTAACCCTCGTAACAACCGCTATTGCCATTCCGACTACACGCCAAGACTGTGCTGTCTAGACTTTTGTCTGGGCCATTTCCTTTGACCTTGCTTGTTGTTAGTCGCGAACCTTTTTGATAGGAGCGGATTGGTGACCACGTTGTATTCGGGTTGAGCAACATAAGTAAGCTCTGTTTGAAGGCCAGTCCTTTCCCTGCGTTCACTCTTTAGCCCCGATTGGATGGGTCGACTGAGAAGAGACTAACTGACCGTGCATGCTCCGTACTCCATCGTTTATTATTGTTACCCGTCCTGAAATACCCGCCGTTTCATTTACCGTTATTCCGTTCCGTTTACTTGCGCGTAGCTCGTAGATTCAGTCATAACAAAAAACTGAGAACAGGATGTGCCCACATAACAAAGTTAACAACTATGCACCGCTCAGCACCAGGTGACGATAAGACGGAATTGAGCCCTTTTAAACAAATGGTCGGGTTGAGCCGGAGCGAGATGGCTGCTCGCGGATCAAGAAACGATAGGAATTACGAGTTACTCAGGGAAAAATATCAATTAAAAATGTCTAATTTTGACATTTAGAAATTTTCGGGACAGAGTGAACAACAGTAAGGAGGACGGTAGCATTAGCTGATGCAAGATTAAAAATGACGAATGCAGGTTATTCATGGAAGATAGTGAAACGTAGGGCAATCATTCAACACCAATCAATCCGTGCACAATATCTTCAGAAACAATGCAATGGACCGTAAGGAAATCAAATTATCCATCATTGTTCCTTGTATCTGAACGGGGAATTTTCATGCAACCCTGTGCTCCTCTATGGCGTCGAACGTTTCCAAAAATGTACGGCTTACTCGGGTGCAAACTCAAGTAAACGTCAGGTTCCCTAGCCAATTCTCCAACTGTTTCCCAGTCGCAACTCTTGATGCTGTCGCTCATGTGGTTCCTACTATTCTGCTATGGATTTATGGGTAGCTTGAGCTGCTTTTGCCTTTTGTGCTACAGTGATGTTCTTAAAATGGCTGATACAGATGTATTAATTTAGGTTTTCAGAAAACCTGCGACTGAAACATCAGCTGTCCAGCTTTTACTTTACTGCCTACTAATCAAAGCCATTATACCCAGTTTGTTGATCAATTCCTTTTCGCTCTCACCATTAAACTAGATGTTCCAGAGCGTCAAATCCACTATTTTTTAAGTTACACCGCTTCCATACCGGTCCACCATTAAATAACATAGTTGATACACTTCAACCCAAATAGGGTTTTTCACACTGCCACGCTGGACAGTTTACCCGACCTCTCACTTTGGTCAGAGTCCCGTCGTTTGGTGCTTAATACATGAAAGTATGCTAACATTTCCCTTTGGCTTATGGGAAGGAGTCAACGTGAGGAACTTTCAGGTGAATAGTGATCTCCACCTCAACTATTTACTGGTAAATATCTGGAAACTACCATGAGCAACAACATGACCTGGTCACTTCATGTTACTCACTTTTTTACCCTAGCAGGAAAATTCCAGTTCTGCATCCGGCTATTAGAATCCCGTTCAAAACCACGGCACTTGATGGGTGGATTTATCAGTGCGTGTGCTGCTTTCCATATTTTATTTTCAAAAGACGTAGCGCTAGAGCCGTAACGCATTTTTTCACCTGTACCAGAACCTACCTCAAACAATTAATTAGCTTAGGTATTTCTTCTCATTCCACAAAGTGTAAAATGCCCGCATTAAAATACATCGGACAAACCGCTCCCCAGTTGTTTAAGTTTTGGTTGTATTTTTATATCTCCCACTAGATTCGGGTATAGATTTATTTGTTCGCACTTGATCTCAATCTCCTCCCAGTATCTTACATTTGTCCCGAACTCTGTTCAAAATTGTCCACATTATCCTTCAGTTAACCACAAAATTGTCGCTGGATTTTCCTCCTAACTGATTATGGCTTTACGCGCTGCCAATTGTTTCAGTGTGGTGTCGATCACTACTATTAGTGTTGCTGGTATCTCTAGCACCGATATTCATTAGCTAAAGGTGCGAGTGCGTTAAAATTCGAAAATGTCCTTTCCTGGGTGCACAACAATATATTACTTCATCAACAGGGATCGAACGACGTTATCACATACAACGTCGACTGATGAGACGTGGACCCGGTTACCACACTATTAGTGCCTGTCACTGTTGGCACATACACAAATGTAACAAGATATTTTCCCCAATTAAATTCGGCTAAAATGTACGAATATCTCGGCATGAAGTAAAATGGACGATTCAACTGCAGATTTATAAAACCGGCATGAAAAAGAGAAAAGCTGGCGACTTCGGGACGCAGGAAGCCGGGATATTGAAACTGTCCTTCAGGAGCTACTGGGTACATTGTAACTTTACATACTACAGTTGCCGCCTCAAACTCCACGTGGTTATGGTGTATCCTCAACAGTTTGTTCAACATTGCGAATTGAGTGGTTCGTATTGGGGCATCATGTAGCAAACTTACCAGTTGGTGGGAGTTAGTTGCAATATAGAGTCAGGCACTGCACGAACTTTTTCTTTCCCTTCTTCTTTAATGTGTCAAGTTAGCCCTCTCGGCGGTCGCTCAGAAGACGCTCAAAGGCGGCTCGGTATAGGGTCCTGGTTCGAGGGATTGACTAGCTACGATATGTATTTTCACGCTACGTTGCATCGTGCACCTCACAGTGCGCAAACTTTCAGCCAGCTCAGGCATAGGTCAACGAGACTGCCAAAAACCTCATATATTTGCCGAATTCTGAGTGTGCGATTTGTAATGAACGCTTTCTAGCTCCCGATAATCAATAACGATTCACTTGGTGATACCTACATAAGCATACCTTATCCGTTTCAAGTCGACTGTCGTCGTTATCTTCATTCGCACTTAACGACATTACATACCGCAATCACCGTTCATGAGTCCATCGACCTGGAGTCCCTCGTCAGCTGTCAATTAATCAGCTCAACGACCATCCCTGCAAGATCACAGAAGGCACCTCCGGGACCGTACTGCCATCCGTTCATCTCAGCAAGTATTCTTGTCAACTACGTCTTGCTTAACTGGCAAGCTCCTCTTCATGAACAGCTGGGCGAATGCTATACAGCACGGTCCAATCACTGTTACCATTTTCTCCACTTCAGTTGAGGTGTTTTATCGCATGCTACACTGCTCAGTTTTAAGGATATGGGTGCTCATAGCATTGAAAGTGATGGTCACGTCAAACTGGTTTATTCCTTACTGGTGAACCCTTGCCGTTTACACACAACCCCTTCCTTACTTCTCCCGCAATCACTTCATTGGGTGTTCCACAAAACCAAGTTCTATGACGTTTGACATGTCTAGCTCACATTAACGACTCGCCGGAATATAGTTCCGGTTATCGTCCTCTCTGAGCAAGTCAAGGAAGAAGCCTGGACCCCCCATTGCCCAGCCGATCTGCGGACAAACTTCAATATAATCAAGCGACAGCCAACGCAATGGTTTTCACATCAATAAAAAGTGGGCCCACAACCTTCAGTTGCGATTCTGGCAATAGTTCTGTAGCACGCAACACAGAATCTGCCTTCAGGTTCGTCTGAGTGAGCCGTAAGACGTCCAGGTGTTTGTATATCGCGTATTGCGCTCTTTCTCTGGCCCTGAACAAGGCGACCTAGGGAAGTTGCACATACAGCCAGCAGATTGGTAAGTTTGAAAAACGCGTCGGGCAGCTCTAACTAAAAACGCATGGATAGTCCGGCTGGTATGGAAGTCAGGCATGAACACAACTCCGCAGACGGTTAATTGGCTTGGAGTGTGGTCGTTGGGAAACTGGCTTGGGCAAAATTTGCTTCCGTCTAATAAATTTTATACATGGTTTTTGTGTGCACAATGCTGGGGTATATTAATTAACTAGTTTGTTCCGCTTGCAAGATATTCTTAAATAGGTTGACACTTGTGCAGCGAGCTGTGAAGTAAATCGTAGTGCGTTTTCGGAACGTTGCATATCAGATTCATCGGTAGATTCGCAACAGGTCGGAGTATGAAAAGCATTGCAAATACCACATTTTAACCTTTTCCTTTTCTTTAACGCATTGTCAGAAGCGCTTCTGTATGACGAAATCAAACGAGACCTTCTACGAAGCAAACCCTGGAACGGTCGTTAGATTTTTTCTATTAAAAAATGGCAATCCGTCAGTGTAGCTCATCGCTGATTGTACTTATTGACTCCTCTAGGACGAAATTTTTGGTTTTCCTCAGCACAGATTTGCTCAGCAGAATTAGATTGTGACTAAACGGTTCTTCTTTCCAAGTCACACGAATCTCACTGTGATGAAGCATTTACGAAGATTCCGGCGTTGGTAAGCTGATGCTTCGTGAAATCAGAAAGCGAACCTTAATGACTCGGTAGATGTGGGTTTCCGGTCTCGTGCCAGAGAATTTTTCAATAAATCTGCACATACCGATTCAGGCGTTCCGATTCCAACACTGAAAAGAATATATGATTGAATCAGTGCTTCAGAGATGAATAAATTATTGTAGAAACTTGGACTATTGAAGAATTAACTCAAAGTATATTTGGTCACTTGCGTCATTTCCGGGGAACTTGACGGGGGCTGAACTATCAACAATGTCGTGCCACGATACTTACTTCAGGCTAGTTACACATAATTCAGTGAATTGGGGTCCATCCACCTGGTGTGTCAACTATCTGCAGCCGGAAGCAGTGAGATGTTAAATTCCGGAGTCGATCCGACGGTGGATTGTCCTCCAATTAAACGGTCGGGCTGTAACTTGAGGAATGATATGTGCACGACAAATTTGAAGATTGACAACTATGTAAGACGCCTACATATTCGATGTGACAAGCTTCCAAGGGTAGGTTTTGGTCCATATGCCGTGTAACGATCCACGTCTGATCGTTGAGTTACGCGTAGCCCAAAAACGGATCCCCAAATTGAAAACAAGATTGGACCCAACAATTTCTACGGTACTATTAAAGAAATGCATCAATAATTACAAAAAGCAAACCTCAATCGTTCGCGACGATAGTCTCGTCCAGCAAAATCAACAGTTTCTCAACAGGACCAGCAAGGTCAAAGGTCAGCCGTCACGCCAGTAAGCCAGGACAAGAATGGCTACTCGCGCCAAGGACACTTAATGACACATTAGTTCAATAAAACAAAACGGGGTGGGTGAGGTAGTGGGAACAAGTGTCAGGTTAGTGGGAAAATGGGGAATGCAAACGATGGAGACGAATTTTCTCAGTTCATGGATCAACAAATTTACATGCCGCTTGCAATGGCTGCCCGCGGACTTGTTTACCTTGCCTTATTTTGTTGTCTTGATGGAATGCGGTTCCTCAGACCTAGCTTGTATCTGCTACAGCAGCAAGCATATTTACCTCCATTAACAATATCACAGTCGATATCCCAATTCGATTTCCTGCTTCCAGTAAAATAATCCATCGAAATACGGCGATGGGCACAACAAAGATCGCGAGGGTTGAACGCGATCACCGAAGTGAGCGGCTGTTCACTGCCGACATAACTTTGGGTAATGGACTTGTGGAAGGGAGCGTGCTGGCAACAAAATTCACTTACTACCCCAAGTAACGTCCCCAAGTTTTCTAACGTTGTGCTGAGGAATAATGTCTCACATAGCGGTTCAAATGAATTGAAGGGGATCGCGAGAGAGGATGGTCGCCATCGGTTTACACCATTTCGAGCTGCAGAGCTCTCAAGGCGCTTAAAACGGTGACACAGGTCAAAACTAATACCACATTCGACGCCCCCACCTTTAGTAGGGTCGAGCCAAGGAATGGTGCGGTTGCCACAGTGAAGGCCATAGTAACTGAAGGCCGATATGGAGGTAAGGATTGCTTGGCATCACGCAGTGTGAGGAGTCGAGTCATGACGTAAGTAAGTGATAGGATTTCCAGGCAATTCCATGAGCCACACTGAGGCCATCGAGAAGACGTAGAGACCCATGCCAGGTAGCTTATGTGAGTGGAAAATAAGAGGCAAATGTTAGCTAAGCCGGTATCAAATTTTAAGCAAATAATAAGCTGGCAATTGGCGGAACTAGAAATGTCGCAGTTTGACGCCTTTCTTGAATGACAATGAAGCCAGTGAGGGGGTGAATTCACATCGGTTAATAAATGCCAAGGAACGAGTAAAATTACCGAAGTACGCTCCAGTCAAGCGGATGGTGAAGCTGGTTAAGCAGCAAAAACTTACTGAAAGTGCCTCATGATATCCAGAACCAACAGTGGCTGTGTTTGTCAGTCCGGAGCGCAACGACCATTTTCCGATATTAGCCCGGATGACGGTTTTGCTTTCGTGGATGTGATCAGGGTATCGACAACTGGTCTTCTGGAATGGCGAGATTTTATGAGAAGTTTATCAGTGTAAGCTGACACAGGGGGCGAATTTCAACGACGTATACAGTTGACTAGTAGTTGACACCCAACTGAGCGAAACCGACGGTCTCAAACCAGTGCGCAGGTGCAAACATTGAGGAGGTCGATGGATTGGGCGTCTACCGACAGGGCGGAAAGTTTGCCGAGATGGGCATGAAGTAAGCGTCAGTTGTACGCCGTTGTTGTAATGTTTTCCAAGAAGCGGCACAAAACAGACTGTAGCTCAACACTAGTGTACGGAGTACTGGGATGAACAATCTCCCCTTTAGCGGGTTTACGTACACAATCCTCACCGCTCCGTTTGCGATCCACAAGAGAACAATTCGGGAGCATGGCTAGACAGATGTCTTCCCCTGACGGTACGGCATACTTGGAAGAAAAGGGCGGATGAGAGTAGACCGCGTGGTTAACAGGCATCAATCACTTGGACAAACGTCATTTTTAGATCAGTACTTGTGCCCTTCTGAGCCATTTCAAAAAGTGTTCCTGCCTGCCAAACTGACCGAAACAGTTGGATTCGTAAGCGTACTCCGTTCTTGGTAAAGTGCATAATTTTTGCGGTAGACACTCTCTTCCGCTTTCACAGATTGCCGTTTAGGTTAACAGAAGTCAAACGAAAAACGTTCGACATATTGACTATACACTGGTGGTTGAGGCTCCCGCCTAAGCCCCATGTGATAATCGCGGACACAAGTGCACGAGATTATGATGATGAACGAAAAAAGATAGGAGGGTTCAGTTCTCCAAAGGAGCGATGAGCAACCGGAACACTTTCGGAAATGATTGAAGCCGCTGCGATCAAAGAACTTATACATAGGCTTGAAAACCGCTGATTCGCAGTTCACGCAGACTTGTTTGAAATGGATTAAACGATTTTTGGGATCGGTGTATCACCTTTGTTGTATCAGGTATCGCACTTACCTTTTACCCTTTCTTATTCCCGGACGTCCACCGATTCTTTCAGTTACGCTTAGTTTACTTTAAATGTCTACCCGTATTCTGTCTCTCGAATAGTCACGTCAGTGATGTATCAAACGTCTGTTAACTTCTCAGTCTGCTGGGCAGCCGATTTTGATCCCAAAGAGACTGTCCTGCAGACGATTTCAATTTAAATGTGTCGAAACACAAAAAGNGTCGATCAATTTATCTGCAATGTCAAGTCTGAAATTTCTGACAGTTAATTAATTAATCAATAAAACTGGGACCACATTATTGAAAAGGTTTTCAGATGTAATTGAAGCATTTGGAATAAGCGAATCGTTTGTAAAGCTCAGAGTTAGGCTTGGTAGAAACGGAAGCGTCCCTGTGGGTGGGCGTCCAACTAGCTCTAGTCCAGGAGTGAGAAGTTTTCATGGAACACCGCCGCAGCTCTGAGTGGTAAGGAGGCTGTCGATCACCCAAAAGCAATCTGTTGGTACAGAGAGGCAGAATCAGCCTCGGTAACGCCATAGCTGTCAGGATCGGCAGCAATTTCCACAACGTCATGCTTCGTCCTTATCGATGAGTGTCAAGATTCCGTGGCGGGATAGCTTTGTTAACCGTCTTGTTTGAAGAGCTAGGTACCCGTGTCCAATACTGAGATATTCAACCTCCGTAGAACCATTCGCTAAAGCAGCAAGTTCACACCGATTTACACATAATTTGGCGACCTATCAAGTGCCTCCCCCAATATCCGACGGCATAGATGTTGATTTAACCTCGAAAGATTAATCAGAGGTCACTAGTACAACGGTATTTAATGCGTCACTAACTGCACGAATATACAAAAAATTAAATTTTTCACCTCGAATGTCCAAGAAGTCGCCAGTTCTCCGGGAACATTTTGTGACCAGAAGACTAACAAAGTTCACTTGTGAGTGACCTTCATCTTTGCCATGGTCGTGCACTGCTCCGGTCTTCACGAACGACCTTAACCCTCGTGACAACTGTTGTTGTCATCCCGACTACACGCCTAGACTGTGCTGTCTAGACTTTTGTCTGGTCCATTTCCTTTGACCTTGCTTGTTGTTAGTCGCAAACCTTTTTGATAGGAACGGGTTTGTGACCATGTTGTATTCGGGTTGAGCAACATAAGTAAGCTCTGTTTGAAGGCCAGTCTTTTCCCTGTGTTCATGCGGTAGCCTCGATTGGATGGGTTGACTGAGAAGAGACTAACTGACCGTGCATGCTCCGTACTCCATCGTTTATTATTGTTACCCGTCCTGAAATACCCGCCGTTTCATTTACCGTTATTCCGTTCCGTTTACTTGCGCGTAGCTCGTAGATTCAGTCATAACAAAAAACTGAGAACAGGATGTGCCCACATAACAAAGTTAACAACTATGCACCGCTCAGCACCAGGTGACGATAAGACGGAATTGAGCCCTTTTAAACAAATGGTCGGGTTGAGCCGGGTGACAGATACAGGCGTTTTTAAACCCGGGGGTCATGTTGATTGGAGATCGCTGGAGTGCATTGTGACGAAGCAGCCCCAGAAATGGAATTTTAATATGATCCGTCGTTGCTCCTCTGTAGTTCTTGTCACATGTACATGAACGATTTGATCGACAGTCTGTTCAGTTTGGGCTACATCGAAACAGATGACATGGGACTGATCGGTAGTGTGTGGAAATCGGCCAGTCTACAGAAGGGGAACTGAAAGAGCCTCTTATGCAAAACTTCCGTTGGATTTATCGCCAGTTGTGCAAACAAACCAAGTTTTGTATAATATTATCCTGCCGACGCCTAGGTGTCAGAAGCACACAGTT